>JAQIXX010001120.1:0-38765 GCA_034700605.1 Willowsia nigromaculata
AAAAGAAGCAGTGAGTTGACCTTTACATGTCACCTCTATTGGATTATACCCCTTGTTTCCTTGTTGGCACTTGGACCATTATTCCGTTTGTCAAACTAATTGGTTTTAAGGTTTTAACCTTTCTCGTGTGCGGTGTGCCATGTATATGCAATTGACATTGTAGTTGATGATAAGATAGAAAGGATAAAAGTCTTATCATAAATTAATTTGCATGCAACCGGAAATAGCTCAATGTGATAGGCTGAATAGAATGTTTGAGCATGGAATAGAATAAAAAAGGTGAAAAATCATTGAACCGAAATTTCATGGAAAACGTTACTACGTTTACAGCATTCTGAGCATTACACATATAGCTAGTGCCGTTTCCATCAATACTGATGCATGGGAAAATGAGAATTTTTTTTGTATCAGCTACTAAAAAGTCAGTGGCACTGTCTATCTGGATCCCTCCCTACTAATAATGCAGTAGTCTGAGTCTATTACAACGCTAGAAAGCTAGCATGATATAGAGAAGCAGCATGGTAAATGCAGAGATGCAGAGCATTCAAGGCAGAAGTAGGGATATGGATGGGATAGAGGATGGAGAAGTGAATGAGACGATGATCATCATGATCATATCATCATACTACCGATGATCATGATGATAGGTCCTTGACCTTCGCCCTTCCTCTCTGTTTCTACCTTTTTCTCAAGGACTACGTTCATCGACCTTCATCTCACCAACAGCAACGCCGCATGAGTCGTTGTGCTACTACTGCCGCTGCTGCTATTGAGTTCGCTGCGAGTTGAGCAGAGTTTTAAAAAATGTTCCAGCTAAAATGAACTCAACTGACTCACTTAAAAAGTCTTTGAGAGAAAGATATGAGAACGTTATTGCGTAGGTTGGGTTTTAACTTTTTGCTTTTTGTTATGAAAAGGACGGAAACCCCACACACTGATTTGGAATGTTGTGTGGAAAGTGGTTACTTATGTAACGAAATGGAGCTTGTGCGCAGATTTTGTTGGCGGGACGCTCTGGAGTGGCTTATGCTCTTATGAGTAATGAATGGCCAGAAGAGAAACGAAGATATGGAAAATTAATACGAATACTCATTTCTCATGCGTTCCTTCCCTTTCCCTTTTCTCTCTGCCCACACTCGTCGACTATTGTTCCCAAACAAAGTATACGCAAACGTCTTCCTTCATCCTTCTTCCCCGCCCGCTTTCTAATTAGCAAATGTACAAAATCACGACGCATACATACTTTGTAATCCTCACTTCTACTCTACCTGTGCTTTCGTTAAACTCTAGACTAAGAATGCAAGTCAGCATGAAAAAAAAACTAGTTATACGCATATCATACTTAGGCATACGTACAATCGGACATTGATACACCACCACCACTTATCAGAATGAGTAATATTGTGGCGTATTATGTATGTGTTCTCTTCTTTACTCTTACGCTTTACTTTTCAAGCTGTTTCGTGGGGTCGTTGGTGGTGGTGAGTCAAGTGATGCAATGTCCTTGAAAAATTCTCTCTGACTCTCTCTCTCGACCGACGAACGAGAAACACTCGAATAAAAAATGCCTTCTCTACCATCGCACCAGGCAGGCACCGCATCACGCTACGAAAAATGCCATGCCTCTTTCGATTAAAAATATGGCAAAAGGCTACATATATTGTACTTACACAAACTCCTTGTTTTTCTTCTTTCTTTCTCTTGCTCTCTCAAAACGATAGCACGGATGACTATGACTTTATTGGAATGACGACGGATTCTTCGTCTTGTGTAAAAAACAACAAACTGGCTTTTATAACCTTAAAAGTTCACTCACTCTCACTTCTTTTTTCTCCTTCTCGTCGCCTCCTGCTCACTTGCATCCACTAAAGAAAACAATTTGCTAAAATCTCTGTTGTACTGTTTCATATACCATCCATACACAATTTACATCTTATTATTATTGAATTTTTTCTCCATGCAAAACGCAAAAGCTCAGATTACCCATTAATTCTTTGTGCAGTTTACTGGCTACCCACACACTTTTTACTTAACTAAAATGAAGCGTATATGAGCCGCAAAGAAAGAAATTCACAGGAAAGAATCTGTGGTTGATTCTGAGGGTTTTGTGGAACTGCTTCTTAATTTCTGCGTAGGCAAATATTGAGGTTGTGTTATCATTTCCAAGAAGTTTTGTAAGCCTATTATTTTCCCTTTGTTCAAAAATCCAAGGTTTTTTAATCAATTAAATTTATTAAATTTTATAACAAACTAGAAGATGTTTGAGGTTTTGCTACTTATTACAAAATACCATCATATACATATATTGACCCTCCCCACATCTTCATAATCAACTAATTTGCTACTGTTCATAATAAATCGTGGCAGCAATTAGGCAAATTGTCTAGTCTTATCAAAGCATGACATGTGCTCTCGTCAGCTAATCGGTATCTCACTCTAACTCGCTTTTTTCCGGCCTGAGAGGATTGCACAAGGCAAACAAAGACAAAGACAAAAAGGATCGATAATAAAAACTGGCTTCTGTACACGCCAACAAACTCTTCATTATAGTTCATATTACTTCTATCCCCTATTCCTCGTACAATTTTATGACTATGCGACGAAGCAGTTCATTTCACAGTTCTTGGTAACATGCAAAAAGGTCATGGTAAGTCATTCTCTTCTTGAAAAAGACATTCGTCTACAAAATAAGCGCACACGCCAGCGTCGGCATAATATGCGCTGAAACATCCTACAGTTTTCTTTTTCCTTTTTCTCTCTTCCTTCGCCTTTGTAATATCAAAGAAGTAAATACACTGCCAAAATACCAACTTGTCGTTTTTGATTCGGCCAAAGCTAATCATGTAACCTATTGTATGCGATGCTCACGGGAATTTAATTGGTGAGATGGAAAATGCTTTAAAGTTTATGCTAAAACCGAATGAGCAACTTACCTTTCTGATTTCTCGACGCAGCAGTGATGATAATGATCGCTTAGCCTGTGTACTTATTCCGTGACTACTAATTCGTTAATTTTCTATTGGGCACATCAAAATGTCAAGAGTGTTAAAAACACGAGACTCA
This sequence comes from Willowsia nigromaculata, assembly GCA_034700605.1. Classification (NCBI taxonomy): domain Eukaryota; kingdom Metazoa; phylum Arthropoda; class Collembola; order Entomobryomorpha; family Entomobryidae; genus Willowsia; species Willowsia nigromaculata. The sequence continues at coordinate 3,064 of JAQIXX010001120.1, forward strand.
AAAGTGTTGTTTTATTAACGATGTTAGCACGTAACGACAAACAAGATCGAGAGTAATTTGTTTAATGGTAATATCAATATCAACTCTCTCAGCAGAAGCAATAAAATAAGACAAAATAGTTGTTCATTTTCATGATGTGTGCATTAAATTTTGTCGGCCGGTCGGTAGTCGGTGATGGTGGAATTCTATGGAAAAGGGGAGATGAGATGACTTCTAATTGAACTTGAACATTGCACTCCCCACATACACAGCACGTATAATAACGAAAGTCGATTTCCAACTCCAAAAACTCTTACAACTGAACTTACTCTGCATTTGCTGTTGTTGAACTTCAAGGATGAAGTAATGTCCTGATGATGATTATGATGATGATGATGCTCGCTGCTACTGATACTTTGGCTCTACATTTTTTTACTGAAATTATATATTCCAAAGTTTTGTTGCATTCTCAATATTGAATTAACGACAAAATGCACACCACTCTCAAAAGTGTACCACACACCAACAGCATCAGAGCACCGTATAATAGAGTGCATAGTTCATTAATTTGTTATCTGTCAGTTTACAGCGTGGTATTTCTGGTGGCGTGCTTTACTGCTTGTTTTTGAGAAGATATCTCTTTTCTAATACATTGCGTTCTTTAGTTTTTATTTAACTTTGACACTTTTCAAGTAAAAGAAAAATACCACAGGATTGACACCAACAAGCAGTGCAGCACATAAATAGCTCTCGGAAAGAAAACTTTTAATAGTCATCCGTAGTGTGAAGTATTAAAGCCGGCATATATGAAGAAATCATGAAACTTGTTATTGATAATGCAACACAACCTCCAATTGACCTCTCCCTCAAGTTTAATGTGCTTTGTGGTTATTGTTTTCTCTGCAATATGCGTTTGCGTACGTTATTACTTGGTATGTTTCTAATTTTTGTCTTAAAAATAGACCAAAGGCATCGGCTTTAATGCTTGGAAATGTATAGGCATATAAATAATCTTTAAGAGCATATCATCCTTCCGGCTGCATAAACAATATTTCAATGAAATATTCCAGTGTAATATTCAGATAAAGTGAATGACAGCTGTTAACACCATGAATCATTACAAATGCGAATGATGACTTCGACTTGAAGACAATCGCTTCTCTGCTTGCCTTTTTCTTTAAAAATCCAAGTTCATTTACAGATAGATAGCCTGCTTATCAAATCATGTAACTTGAAATAGAAGTCGATTAGATGGAAAGATGATGAGGGGAAAACAAAGAGCTGTCAAAAGGTTTTTAAACGCGTGGAAAATTGTACTAAAGACAGGATACACTGAGATGATTTACTTGATCCGGTACATAAAACGTGGTGTGTGTACTGCATGCGGTTGTGGTTTGGTTCCATGCATGCAAGGAGAATACTGACTGAACGCAAAGTCAAATGTTATACGGTTTTGCAAGATGCAAGTACAAAAGTAGTAGTGCCCGAACGAGCAGCTTGATGAACGCTCCAAGTTGAATGACTCAAAGTCAACTTGGGCCAAGCAGAAATCCTTGGTTTATTCCGTCTTTTGCGCTTGCAACATTACAATGTATTTTCTAATGCATAGATGAATACACTGTTCATGAAACCAGCTCTCACTACTGATGATACATATATTTTCGATGTATGTAATGCTTCATATCCTGCCTTGTTAAAACTCTGTAATACTTTGTACAGTTGAGTCATAAAGGACAACATTTTTTATGCTTTCTGTTCCATGCTCAGTAAAAGAGCATACTGCTCTTGCATTTTTATAGCTCGATGTCGGTTCTATATTTCATACATGAAAAAGATATGTATAATGCATTGCATTTTTTGGCTTCGGATTTACAACTGGCTTGCCTGAGCACAATCATTATGATGATGATCGTCGTCAGCATGAGCTCGACGGCCTCGACGACGGTGAAAGCCTTCATCAGGTCCGTTGATCTCTGCCGCTGTTTTTATGCCTACTCACCGCACTACCACCATGCTCTTATCATGAACTATGAAACAAAGCCAAAAGCCAAGACAGCATGCACTAAATAGGTACATGACAAGCATGTATTCTTTATTGAATCAGACCACTTTTATTCAGTTTTGAAGCATATCATCACATTCTATATGGGTTTCGAAAAAATCACATGAGAATTCTGTCTGCATAGGTATTACTATAAAGTCATCCATGTCGGCTAAAAAGAATGTTGGTAAGTTGTAGAATAATGAAAGCATGCATGCAATGCATTAGTATGTAAGTGGCTGCTGATTTCTTGTTGTCTGAGAAGGTATTTTCTTCTTTCTCTCTTCACAACATCCTTTGTCTGAACTTGAATGATTCAAGCTTTAACCCAATATAAGCCCACCCAACTCTTTTTCACCCAAAATACACAAAGATAAAAAACGGAAAGGCACTATGCATTAATATGCAGATGCATAAAAAAACATGTTGAAACTATTTGTTTTAATATTGAAAACTATATTTGAAAATACCAAATTACCGCATCAATTGGTTTTTCGGTTTTTCAGATCACAGTACCTACCTATTCACATATCATGCATAACAATGACTCTCCACATCTGCTACCATTTCATTTTTCATTCTATTTTTGTACACAATGTATTATTCTCGCTCTTTTCTGCAACATCGGCACCACCATCCAACCACATCATAAACGAATGCTGCTAGAAAACTAACCAGTCTCACTCCGGATCTCTAGCTAATCTCGTGCCTGGATCGCGTTTGTCTACTTTTAGTACTGAAACTGAAATGCTGCTGCAACTTTTCGGTTGCAAAACATTAAACTCGATTCGGTTGATACTGTCAGTTTTATACTGGTACTAGTGGTACTGGCGGGGTGGTGGAGTGGAGGGCTTTGCCCGCGATTCACTTTTACAAGGTTGAGCCCTCCAGCCAACAAAAGAGATGATGATGGGGTGCTGATGATCTTGATGGCGCTGGTTATGGCACATATAGGTATATAAAGGCATGTCATATAGGTTAATACTATGTATATATATTTTTGTCTGTTTGCTTCTTTTTTTCTATCAGCAAAAAAAGTAGATGGTAAGTTTGGTGATGAATTGAAGGACAAAAAATCTGCTTAGTGATTGTGATTGGGGTAGCAAAGGGAAAAGAATATTTTGCAGATATATTTCTCGTTGGGATAGGATATGAAAGAAGCGTGGACGAGACGCTGTTACAAGGACGGGCAAGACGACATCGTAAAAAGATCAAGAGGGGAAGCACACACATGAAGCAAATGAAGATATTTTTTTCAAAAGGGGAAGTTTTCAAGGTTTTTGCTCCTTTTCTCATTATCTGTTTTTCTTCTTGCATACTCGTACTTTTTTGTCGAGATTGTTCCAATGCAAAAAATAAAATATATACAATAAGACTGCCTGCCTATATAGAGGCGACATCGACCGAGTTAAATTTCTGCCCTTTGAAAAATAAATTATTAGATTTTCCTGGATTCTGTGTGTGCAAAAGATCCGATTCTAACGAAATCCATATAAACCCGCCCATAGCTAAGGCTAAGCCATACTTGCGAAAAATATTAAATCTTTCCTTCCGTAGCTTTTCGTAAAATGTTTGAATATCACAATAAGTCGTGTGCAAAAGCAACTATACAAAAAATTAAGCGTATTTTGAACATTTTTGTCCATGAAACGAAAGCATTTTTTGACTTCTGCTTTTGATAGCTTTTCGTACAAATTTCATACTTTAGGGTATTATCCATCGAGAACTGAGCACAAATATGTACATAATCTATACTTAGACGAGTTGTACTGACTTGTTTTGTTGTTGAGCTACTCCGAACTATAATATAATACGTAACTTGTAGTGGAAAAAATTTGAAGGACAAATGTGAGAATTTGAGTGAGCAGCGGACAACAAAAAACGGAATGACAACGTCGCATGTAAACTTACATATTATATGCACGCATGCTTTGATCTATTCTAGTTTATTTTAAAAGCCCGAATCGTTACACAACACGACATATTATACATAATTCCAAAAAAGATTGGCTGGTATATATGGCTCCAATAACAAATTATTATATGCACGTTCTAGATTGCTCATCATATTATGCAGACTTGACCTTCTATTTAAATGACGGGTAAAACTCGTGTTCATTCGACCTGGTCATGGACTCTAGCTGTTTTTTTTTTACCTTGAACAAGAAAATATTGTAACAAACAATTTCTCAATTATTGGAAATGGTATTTCATGTAGGCGCACACATGCATGCTAAAATTGAATTTATTTCGGTATTCGATTTCTCCGAACTCTATATGCTGAGAAATGAGAAAATAGTTTTAATTCGGTTTTGTTGGCTGAAACGCTCATTGGGCTTGATTTTTCTTTGAACGTTGGTTATCGGCGGCAGGCAGATGAGCTGTTTGAGCGAGTGATGAGCTAAGCAAAGTTGGATTGCGGTGGTGGCGGTGTACAAGGCAAGGCGCTCACCTTGGACTGACCATGAAAAGCTCAACTCGATATTCCATTCCATGATGATGTGATGATACTACAGAAATGACAACGATACATCCGCACAAAATGACGATAATAATGTAAATCTAGCCAGACATATTGTACAAGTTGGAAGGAGAATTATATTGCTTAGAGTGACACGATTGCTACGATTTGTACAAGTTTTGTACATACGTTTGCACTTATTCTCATGCTCATCATTGAATTTTCTTCTGTCAATGTCAAAACGTACACCACCGCACAAAACTCAATTTGTAATCTTGCTTTGCATACATTTTAATACTGCACACAGTACGAAAATTTGTCACAGGAAAATAATATATGATATATTTATAAATATATTAGTGTATAAAATTCGATTGTCGAGTGGGCTGTCGCAACAGTGGTAGCACCAGTCAACCAATGTCATCTTCATCTATCGCATAACAAGCCAGTAACAAGGACTTAATTTAATTTAATCTCCGACACAAATTATAAAGTTGATTTACGCATTGTATACCTAATAACCTTTCTGAACAAGACAGGAAAAGACCCTGAAAATAAAAACCAGATAAATTTTTTCGGCAGACGAAAATACTTATCATTGAAATCAGCCATAGTCTACAAAAAAAAATGGGAATGTATTGACGATGATGGTGACGACGGTGTGAAGATATGTGGTTTGTTGAATTGCATCAAGTAATTGGAGCATGTGTGCTGATAAGATGCACGCGCTGTATAATATTACATAACGCACATAATGCTGACTGAGAGTATTCTACTAGAGGGAAAGATTGAGACAGGAGAGATGATAAATCTCTCATGAGATGATACCGATTAGCATTTTACGATTAGTATCGCTATCATCAAATCAAGGTGAAACGGTGATTTAACACTAGCTTTGATACTCCACTTGAGATTTTACAGCTACACTTTACTACACGCAAAAGTTGTAAAAATATACATAAATTGACAGACACATAGGTATTACACGTAGCCACACGTATACTACTACTCTGTGTAAGCATGTTAGTCAAGGTCAGGGTTCCTCGGCTCTCTGCTTTTTTGCCGACTCATTTAAGCAACGAGCAACAACTGCATCTTTCAAGCCCATTCTACAAACTATGTTTAAGACAGATGCAAATATGTTCACGTTTAGTTATGTAGATTTTGATGATGCTATACGAAATTATTGGCAATTAATTTAACTGAAAAAGTGTTGGCGGAATGTGATAGTGGTGGTGGTGGCGATGATGATAATGAATTGAAGGTTAACTCTTACGTTTTTTAACCCTTTTTTATCTTTCTCTCTGTGAAAAAATCTATGAGTTGTATGTTTTTCTGGTGCATTTCTCAAGAATAGTTGATGAATGTTTAAACTGTGTGCATTTTGCATTTCTTTCATCTGTCCAATTCCATTCATGAGAACTGAATGTAAAGGAGATGGATCGAATAAAACAGATGAAATACATGCAAATTGAGTGTGACGACAGAGAGGATGAAAGAAGAGAAAAAATGAAGGATATTATATTCGATAAATAGACTGATGGAGGAATTTAGTACTCTTTCATGTGAGCACGTGTATTTTTAGCTTGACTTTGAAATTTTAGGAGACAAAATCAATAAACAAAGGCAGTAATATTTGCTATTTTAAAACCCGTAAGCGACTCATTCACCTTCACATTTTTAAAAATGATATAATCCGGATTTGTTTTTTATCAATTGTCACGGTTGATGGGATATAGGCCGGGGAGTGGAACCACTGTGGTGGTAATGGTGACTGGCTATGTTGTGCTCTGTTTTTAATACTTCTGCTAAAAACATGCGACCTTGAGCAATCTCATTGTTTCCTACAACCATTTATCGGGAAAAACCTTGAAAATTTTTTAAAGCTCCGTTTACACTTCTCTCTGCACACATGTACATATAACAGTATAGTATTCACAACCAGTCTGTTTCTGCCTTGGAATCTTATTAAAACATTTATTTTTTCGGGAAAACCTTGAGGTCTTTCTATTGAGTCGACGAGGAGCAAGGTTACTACCGCATGCCAGGACGATCATATCAATTCATTTATTTTATATTATGTAGACTGCACTCTGAATAATAGAGAGTTTTACTAGTATATGAGCGCACATGTTTCTTGTCTCTCTAATGCCACCTCTAGAAGAATTTCTACCTTAATATATAATTAGCAAAAGCATACCGGCATTGGTTGCTGGTATTATCCTGCTGATCAATGATCATTCATTGGACCATTACTATTATAATATGCTAATTACTAACATATAAAATCATTACATACATTTTCGTAGTGCGTAGATGAAATGGATTGAAATACGTGTACGAGTAGTACCTTTTATCTTCCTGTGTATGCAACTCTTTAGATTTGTGCAAAAGAGGAAAAACGAGAGAGATATTATGAATGAGGAAGATGAGAAAAGTGTTAATGGAATATCTGTCCTTATCCTCATCATGCAAATCAATTTCATTATAAATTGGTAAACACAGGCATAACGTAATTACTGTATTGCCATTACTATAAATCTTTTACACAACAGCCATAACCATAGATCATCTGTTTTCCTGTCTGATCCCTCACGGCTGCATGCAATACGTCTACAATAGTCAGAGAGGAATGAGTAACGTGTGCTATTTTAAAATGGGAATGACCCTGACCTTGATCACATAACTATATACTATATATCCCGTATAAAATGAGCATTTAAGTTTATTGTAATATCATGTCTATAAGCAATGTATGCAGCCAAGCCATAACCAACCACACACATGTAGATCCTTTATTGCCTATATTCCATGCATATAAGTATTCCAAAGCGCCAAGAACGCACACGCTGCGCTCACTCCTCTAAGCTACACTGATACAGTTTTACTATTGATACTGCAACAACACTTCTATAAAACTAAAATGACATTTTAGTACACAGATGTTTATCAATATCCATATTATATACGGTTTGCCCAGGAACAATATGGGATAAGTAGAAGGACCATGAGCTAGGTTAATTCATGCAAACACAAAAAATTTTGTGGCATTCTTGCTCCCTGCCCTGTCTATAGAGTTATATATGTGCATGGCACAGAGTATGAATAGAAACAGTATTGCGCTTACTGCCAAGTGAAGTGAATAAAATGCATCATAATATGATAATGGGCTCAGGTGGCATTGAGAGAATGGCAAGGGCAAGGTGAGCGACGACGTGAAGTAACATGCAAGCTATAATGCAAATTGTTTGTTCCTTTTATTACTGTTCTCTTTATGCAAACTGATATTCAACAAAACGATTCGATTTGGTTTTGAGAAGTTTGTAGATTGGTTTGTGCATGAAAAATTTGCTTGGGGTAGGAAATACAATATTGCTGAATATTGGAGCTTGTTTTTTTCTCCTGATTTCTAGATGGAATACGGATATGGAAAATCCATCTTCCAAACAAACAGCAGCAATCAAACTGGCTGAAAAGGATGAAAATTTTGTGCAACCGTATCATCATCGTTTGTAATATTGATGATACGTGTTTTTTTGCATGATAGAAGAATGCTTTTTTCATGTATGTCATACAGTACACAAGAGAATGAATATCTCATAATTGGTATTGTCTTGTAGATGTAGCACAATAGTGTAATTTTACCCTACATATAGGCACACATGCATACATACTTTGTTGTTGTATTATTACAATGCATGTAAATATTATAATAAGCAGTATCATGGTATCCATTAATGGGTTTTCCTGCTGACGTTTTTATGGATAAATATATTCCATGAGGATGATGACGATTCCTTGCTCGCCCATTCCATGTTTGTTCGAAGGTTTTCTCCTCACCTTGACTTTTTTAGGGCTTCTCCTCTTTCTTCCCGTTTCGTCGTAGCGAACATGTACTATTTAGTAGAAATGGCAAATCAGCTGAGGTAATCGTAAAACTGGCTGATTAGTTGCTGCGATGACTGAATGGCGATGATGATGATGATGAATGGATGTATGGATTATAACTCTGGAGAATTCTGGAGCACAGTACTGCACTCTCTTCTACTCCTCCTCATTCCTACTTTTGACTTGAGAATGGCCACGCGAATCCATTCAAAACAGTAGAGCTCGTTACAATCACTCACGTCAACTTCATGTCATCATTTACACAAGGTTAATCTTAGCCCGTGTTTTCGGACATGGATAAAACATTGTTTCAATTGCAGCAGGAGATGTAATACCTATGATGACATGACATGATGCACATTCTATCATGAAATCACTTCAAATTGAAAACACATGCCCGAGTTTTATTGATTTGCGTCACCGCTGATTGGCCTATCAGTATCACTCTACTCGTTGTTCCTGTTCCTCTAGAGCTCTCATCAATTTTTTAAACCTCACCACATGAATGTTCCACCACCTTGGGGTTTTTCATCATCATATTTCTATACAAAATCATTCGGAGGAAAGTTAAAATGCTGAATATCATATGCATAGTAGGCGGTGCGCACATGCTTCCACACCAGCCAGACTCACTCAGACACAAACACAAGGACCTTGGAATTATTTATGGAAAAAAAGAAAAAAGACGGAAAACCGTGAGTGTACTCTGGATAAAGTAAACTACGCTGGATTTGAGTAGTTTGTGGCGCGTGTGTGCGAATAACGCAATACGTAACACAATTTTTGTTTGTTCAACTTTACTGCGATGCGACTTGTCTTGGCCAAGGTTAAGATAAAAAAGCCCAGCTAGAAGTAGAGATAGAATATCACAAATGAACAAAGGTTTGCTTGAGTGGAGCAGTAAAGTGATCATAATGAATGATTATAACTTTGTATTTGTATCTAATGAGCCAAATGTATTTTTATACCATCTACAAGTTTGATAAGTTTTTTCCAAATATTTCAAACAATATTTCTGGACAAAGAACACATATATGTAATGCGCAACGAAATTCTGTGTCCTTTTATGTCCTCTAGGTCAAAAATATCATCCAGGATAATATGGAGTTCAAAAAACACTAAAAAATATATCAAACATGTTCATTACCGTCATCATCACGATGCTTGTGCTTTATTAGCATGAGACATATACATGTACGTGACAAAAAGTGTGTTTAAACAGCGGTAATTATCGCTGGCCTATTCATTTTTGCTTTGATGAAATATTGCTACTGTTGTACTACCTGGATGGCTGGCCCTGGTTTTCGCTCGCAATCAGACAGCATGCCACACGGAAGATGGCCTTCAGCTGTCTCAATTAGCTGGCTGCTTTCATTTTACACTAGTCTTTTGCCGTTTGCTCGTATTACAATTATTATCACCAGGAAAATCTTCCTCCGTGTAACTACTGTAATTGAAACTAGAGTATTATGTATTGACGTCTATAACATATTTTTATTCGGAAATTTGTCTTCTCCGTTACCCTATCAAGGTTAAAAATTTCCGGAGACTTGGATCATGACCTTTACATTAACAAAAATTGACTGATAACACCGTTTTTCTGACGTATGTTAGGTGATATTTAATATTTATTTCTATTGCAAATTGCAATTCATGGTCTATAAGAAATCATATTCACTCGCATTCATATATTTTCAAGCTTTTTGCACTCTCTGGAAGTCTGGACTGGATAAATAATAAAAATTCTTTTCCATATAAAATTCAAGGTTTTTCTCTGTGATTGTGACTCAACCCCTCGCTCCTTCATTAATCTATCCATCATTCAATTTCCATGTTCTAGCTTCATCGCCAAATTATTCCAGGTTAATAGGCATCTCCAGTCTCCAGTGCAAAATTTTATATGCCATTTTGCCATGCATAATATATCATCACAATATTATATGCTTGCACAAAACATCACCATCATGACATGCATGGGGAACTATATCCACTGACGTGGCATGGTGGCGTAATGTAACCTTCACCGCCGTCATCCTCGTTCGTTTAGTTTGGTGTGAGCTGTGTGGTATCGAAAAAAAAAGACGGAAGCTCGTTCCAAAGAGAATTGCGTTAAGCTGGTTGATTCTCTGAGGAGAAGAGGAGAAGCACACAGTGGAAAACCTTGAAACAAGCAGGAAAGTAATAATGAACTCATAAACATATTTTTGCAACGAGAAGTCGAATGGAATAAGAAGCTCGTTGTTGCTCCTCATTGCTCAACGAAAGTTCCATTGGGAATGGCTGTTTTAAGATAATATGTAGATGTACTAATATGTCCTACACAATAACTGCTATACTCAATTTTTTAATCCTTCTATTGTTTTTTTACTTGCGTTATTTGGAGAAAAAAAGTGTTTTTGAAGGGTTTCATGAAAAATATGTTGTGGTAGTCGCAAATGAAAGAAACGAAATTAATGAATGGCTCAATGATGAAAAAGATAATGTGGCTTGAGATTATTTTTAGAGACTCTTAGATATCATGAAGTACGTAGACAAAATGTTTCTAATCAATAAAATGTTTGTCATTGGCATTGGCTTTTCTGGAAAAAGTAGGTAAAGGGCTGCAGACAGGGAAGGACATGAACGTTAAATTAACATGCTTAAGAATAGTGCACTATCTATCTATTATGCTATTATCTTCATCAGTGGTCGTCAATCTGGTAATCATCATATCGTCGCATTCATTACAGGGACAGAGAGACATTATATAGATGTACGCAATTACTGGCAAGGTTAAAAATTATTATGAAATCACATATTATCCAGCTTGGCCTCGGCCATGAAACTGGATTTTGAGTTAAGCCCGAGTCGATACTACCAACCGACGCGACATAACCAAAAAAGTAGGTGGTGGTGGGTAGAGAGAGAGAGAGAGAGGCATAAATACTTTGTTTTTTTGACATGCATATAATATCCATGCACATTATGTGACTAGATATATAGACCCGCTCAACGGACAACATAAAACACGAGGTCGGTTGCTTGTCGGTCGGTCGGTGTGACCTTCCAGCCGAAATATCCTACCGTTCTCCGTCGTTTTGCTGCACACCATGATATTGTCATTTGGTAACATGTAATTGCTTTGTTGATTGCACAGTATTACATACTATTATATGACGATAAAGAGGCGAAGAAGCTTAAATATGTACACATGCCCACCTTACAACAATCTTTGGAATTTAGGACAACGTGCAAACTGGAACAGGTGGACTGGTGGACTATGGACAAAACGATTACCTAACTTTCTCAAAAACTACTTCTACACATGTCTGCCTTTTGCTACTTTACCTTTAGTAAATGTGAGATTATATACAGCATATCAATATCGCTCATATGTAATAATGACCTTCTCCAAAGTTGTCGTGATGAGCTAATAATCGGAGGCCAGACTAAAGTGTGAACTTGAACAAGTTTGCAAGAATTTTCACCAGTTTGTGTGTGCTGCTGTTTGCTTGGATGATGTTTTGTAACAAGAGCGATTAGCCAACTAAGCGATTTCATGATAATGCAAGCGATACCATAAATGACTAACCATCTATATCTCTACATATCTGCCTTCTAAATATCTACACTGGAAGAAGCAGGTTGCGCAAAACGGGATGCTTGTGGTGAGCAAGCAAAGAAGTGGAAGAAACAAGAGAGCAGAGCAAAAATTATGAACTGTTGTTCTTTTCCAGGGATTGGGATTCAAAGAAGAAATCTTATATATACTTAGACTTAACGCATTGTAAATACGTAATAGTCTCACCGTAGCCTATGATGATATGCTATACATTCTGGAAGGTCATGCTCACTCATGCTGATTATTCCACTGAACTATTATGTGAAACAGTAGTATTTCAAGTTTCAAAGAAATGAAACAAGGGGATACCAAACCACCAGCCATACTTACAGGATATTTCTAATTGGTTTTCTATATTGCAAAATGCTTATTTTAGGAGGAGGAATGATGACTATATATATATATATATGTGTGTGTGTGCGAATGAACGCTCCGTTTCTGGAGAAAAGACCTTGATTTTCTTGAGTCAATTTTTGGGAAGCTGAAGAGGAGACTGCTGCTGCCGCCGCTAACCTGCTCTGGAGAGCGGGTGGCGGGTGGTAATACTGAGAAATCGGAGTACAAGGTTACATCGCGTTACATATCATGGTTTTGCAATGCAGAAAAAAAACATCACGATCATAGTGACTGAACTGAATTTCGAGAGGAGACGAGGAACTTGAAACTTGGCTGTTGTTGGAATAGGGATACACATGTATTGAGAGAGAGAAAAGACCGGATGGCCTCGTCTTGTCTACCAAAGTCAAACCAGGCCACATGATGCGTTTGCGTTATAGGTTTCCAAACACAAAAAAAAACGACATCTCCACTACTGGAGGAGGAATTTATCAAAGTAAATCTGAGAAGTATACATCATAGAAACATCTTTCTTCATAAACTCCTAACCACACATCGCGTCACACAAAACGTCCTGTGTGTGGGTGAGAAACTGAGAAAATATATGGGCTAACCTGTACGTATTCCTATTATTTATTCTATGTATTAAACTATTTATGACGTCCACCTACTTTTTTCGCTGAGTAAAAAAAACTCAAGGGAAAATCAGTTTCTTTTCCTCGTTTGTCAAATGACCTTCTCCTGTTGACATTTCTTGGACTGCTGCGAGAGAAGCTGTCGACAAGAGGGGGAGAGTGCGAGAGAGCAAAGTCACATTCACGACATTTTCTCTAATAATAACCTTGTAGAGAAAAAATGCTGGAAAAGGTTAAAAATTCACGTGCTAGCTTTCAGTTTAATAAGCCAAAATTTTATTCATGCACATGTGTTGTTATATAGGTATCTGCATATTATTTTTATGTATTTATTCAACTAAGGTTGTCTACGGTCAGGCTCAATACTCAAAAAGAAGCATTTCATCCATTTAACTTTTTTTTCTTCCTTTTTTTAAAGTTCACCTTGAACAATTTTTAGTTCCTTATTCGCCGTTGAGCTAATAATCAAACGTATACTTATACTTATATGAGCAAGCTTGTTTGCTGCAGTGGATCATGCAGATCTGTTGTGCTTTATTCATGAACAAAGTAAATCAGTAAAACCGAAGCTTTACAGTTTTATTATTATTATCCTCTCGACACGTCGTTAACCTTGAAATTGCGACCATTACACACATTATATTTTTGTTATTCTGCAAATATATATCTCTGTGACTTAGTTTCTCGTGTGCAATCCATGCATATAGTATTCTCATGTGTATTAAACTACTACTGATACAGCTTGCAACAGACAAATCTAATTTGTTATTTTAGGTACTGCGCCATATTAAATGATAATGAATGATGATGACGAATAAAGTATCATATTAAGTGGGTTAGGCCATGTTTACAACTGCGTATAAATGTATATATTTTATCTATGATGATGGCTAAAAGATAGCATGCAAAATTCCAATAATTTCTCGCACGATCATGATGACATGTGTCGTCTCCTCTCACAGTCAATATGTGACGATATGTCGAGAGAGGTTTTTCGTGATGATGATGATCTATTCGACCTTCGATTCTCCGTCTCACAGTCCTAAACATTCTTTTGTTTTTCTTTCATCTCCTCCGTCGTCATCATCACATCATTTACCACAACGTCAACAGCGTCTAGTATATTTTAATTCTGAGATAATAATGATAACAAAGAACATAAAATTCATTTCCTTTGTAGTATCCTGTGTCTGATGCTTTTTCTCTTTTCTCTTCAAAGAAAATGAAAACATCTCACGTGAATGGTTCAACAAAAACACTTTTACTTGAGGAGGACCTGTACTGCTCGCATTACCTAACAAATAACAATACCATGATGTCTTCTTTTCTTTTTGATGAGTTCTCAATTGCTTTTTCTGGTCAAGTGTGAAAACTTTTTTTTTACCATTTCTTCTATACGCTTTCTCTTCTATGTTACAATATTTACAATGTTTATTGTTGCACGTGCCGCTTCAGGGAAAATAAATATACAGATATGCACGAACAAGGCCACAAGACAATAAAGAAGGAAATTGATCCAAATAATGCACAAAACCTACCTCCAATAAACACTGGAGAGAGCACCAAAGGCAGGACAGAAAAAAAACATTCAGTGATCACATTACTCTCTCCTGGAATTAGTTTGACCCTGAGCGCCTCACTGAACTGACTCACGTTATTTCTTGCAAGTCATTTTGCTAATGACGCAACAAAAACATCTACGCAATACACAGTTCGTGGAAATAAATATGTTCCTCTAATCAATAATAATTTAATTTACGTTTATTTAGATGCATGCAGTTGTGTACTGTGTAATCAACTTAATTTGTCTTTCTCTATAAATATTTTTCTGCCATTTTCACCGCTCCAAAGTAATAATATGATTTAGTCTATCATTGATGTAGTAATTTTACGCATTGCAAATTGCAAGATTATTCATAGCAGCACGTTGCTGACACATATGTCCAGCCCTATCCAACATGAAATCTGTTAAAAATAGAATGGCAGACGGACCCATTGTAGTAGTAGCCTTTTGTTTCCGCTCTCAATCGCACTCCATTCCATGTAATGTCAGTCACCGTCATCATCGGAGTTCGGAGAGTCGAGTGGAATATTTGAAAACGTGTTTTTCTCTTCGGCACTGCACACTCCACGCTTGCATTTGCGATTGCCTTTCACCTTGAAAATCATTTACATGTTATAACGACGAAGAATATCGAGCTTTTTCATATCATAATCACATACATTCTAGACCCATCTGTAGGTATGTTCCTTCTTATTAAAAAGAAGGAAGGACAGTCCTCGCGGCGACTGCAAAGACTTACGTGAGAAAAGAAGCTCAGAGAAAATTGGAGAGAGAAGCAGTAATAATGAAAAAGCGTCTTGCAAATTTCCAAGCACTCGTGTTATTTATAGTAGGTATACGGAGTAAAAAGCAAAGCTAGCAAAAATTGTATAATAGTAATGTAGGTAGGTAGGTATGAAGCGTGCGTCTAACGAAGAGAGAGAGAGAGTCAAGAGGAACGAAAGGACCTTGAACTGTGTCACTCTCTTGTTATCTTATAGCTCTTTATATAATACGACGCTTCTCCTACAAAATTTCTAAAACATACATCTAAATACATGGCAGTATACCGATTTTAGGTATTACCAACCTAAAAAGTTCCATGCCCATGGACAAGCTAGTTGGGTTGATGTTATGCGTTGTGCTGCTGGAGAAATACTGAGCTGGATGTTCTAGCTGGACTAGAGGAACACAGCACAAGCCACACAATGTACATGGTGAAAAAAGGAGGCCTTATGCGTTCTTCTTGGAGCTCGTTACATATTTAGGTTTAAAAAACAAATTGATATGCCAGAATATATTGTACAACGCTTTGAACATATATATAGAAAAATGTATAGTTGTTGATGATGATAATCGTGGTGGTGGTGGAGTGAGGGATTTTTATGTAAGTTCACGATGGCAGCCTTCAACTCAACTTTTATATTTGCAAGTGTAACCTTGAACAAATAGGAGTGAGCGAGAGAGCAAGTCAGCAAGAAAGAATAAAAAGCCATAAAATAGTACAAACTAGTGTGTGTACATGTTCTATTCTCCTTTCTTGAAAACTTGTTAGGATTTTCATTCTGAAACTCCAGTTTTAAAACTCTATAAGATGTATTGGTAAGTAGGTACTAGGTACGCAGTGTACAATGTAATGTATTTATGGATGATACTTTTCGGGTGAATAAAATAGCTGGTGAAACATTTTTGATGACGCCATTTCAAGTGAAGCACAAGCGCCATTCCCAAGAAAAAAAATCCTTGTGAAAACTCACTCATCCAACCATTAAGTCTCTTGCTCTTCGCTATGATACTAGTGAAGAAAAGGCTTGCAATATGCTGTGTGACTAGGTACTTTTCACAGATATGTATCATCTAATCCGCGTCTGCTGACTGAAAGTCACAGCCGCAGCAACCCACCACCACCTAATGTTTCCCGAGAAATACATTCGCAGTTTATGCAACCAACCACTTTGTTCACCCTTTCCTATCGACTACGGCACTTGTGTCAGTGTGACCTTCACAGATTTTCCATTTGTCTACTTCTTTGTCATTTCTTTAGAAAATGCTCTTGAGGGTAGAGACGCTCTCTATCACACCTCACTCCATCTCTTTTTCTTACCTTTTAATTAATTTTCACCAATCCTTAGAATTGAATACAGTTTGTTTGACTTTTTGACTTGCCAAGCGAAACTAAAAAATTTATTTTCTTTTTTCATCTTCATCTTCAGGTTCATCCTCTTCTCCTTCATACTTCACTTGATCTTGCTGAAATGAACTATTAGAGCCGCTGGAACATTACTAATATTAATGCTTTCTCAGCTTCTTCACGTACAATTTGTCCTTCTAGAACTTCTAACGCATGTGACACTGGAGCGTTATCGTTCTGTCAATCTAAAAAGCATATATTTATTGTTATCTCCACTTTGCCATTCCACTTGATTCTCTGACAAGGTTAACCCGTTCCTCTGCTTCCTCCCTTTTTGCATGGATTATTGAAGGTTATTTTGCAGAGAAGATATATAAGTCACTTCTCAACATGTGGCTGTGCCATGTGCCCGAGTGGATTTTCTAGGAGAAAGAAGTGAACGAGGCGCACGAGCTCAATTAGTCTGACAAAACGTGACCTTCAGTTTTTCATCCCGACAACTCACAAATATTCATTGCCAAATAATAAACTATTTGTCTGATTCTTATTACTAATGTACACATACAGACAGTCATATTTACAGCTGTATAACTATCTTATTACCAGATTACCACACATATAATATATTGACAGTATTCATCATGTCACCCGCCACCAACTAACCATTTCATCTTTATTTAACAGCACTATATGAAGATGTTATAACAAGTCGCAGCAAGTCGTTCCATATTCCAGATTTATCCCCACTTAAATATTCATGTATTTTAGTTATTAATATGTATTCATTTCATATATACTCGCTCCAAAAAATTTGCTTCATGCTTCAATCAACACAACATCTTTTATCGTGTGATCAAATGTCACTTTTCAATTACAACGGCACGTTTTCCAACCGCATTTTTCATCCGCTTATCCATGTTTCGCGTTTCGTAAGTTTATTTTTGGAGTTTCAACAAGTCTTCACTCCAGTTTTCTCATAAAAAAAGTCTAGATTATGCCTATTCATTTATCGCCTTTGTTGTACCGTAACACTTCCAATCTCCACTCTTCCAACATAACAGTATACTTGTCATCGTATTCCAAACTTATCTTTGCGTTTCTCATGAATTCTCCTTTGTATTCGTTTGCTGCTTTTGACCTTGATTCTTTATTTCTTCTCTCTCGCCTCTTTCCATAATAAAATATTACCACTGCTCAAAAAATTATCCGCTAGCAAAACATATTATCAATATTCCCTTACATTATTATCACAGTCTAGTAGAATGAAATTCGGATAGATCATGGAATTCTCATTTTTTTGGTACGCCAGCAATACATGATCAGCATTCAATTCATCTAGTATAAAGGGAAACTTTTTTCATTATAATTCATGTTCCAGGAAATCTCTCGCACTCTCATGATGTACCAGCAGCGATGATTCCATACAATTTTTTTCTGGGATTTCGTATGCCCCAAGTAATAGTATGTTCCGAGGAAGCAGTTATGAGATTATTAGTTCCCAGTACAAAAGTATAATGTAATATATGTAGGCAAAAAAGCACACATGTGTGTAGCATGTGAAGCTCCATATTTTTTATCATCCATGAAGATCATCATTGCATGGCTTGCTTGCTCTCTATTCACCACACACACTTCACATAGCAGCAGACCAGCCGTAAACCAAGGTCATTGCTACCACGCCGTCATCGTCCTTCACTTTCTACCAGCAAAAGCAACAGAGAAGTAAATAGGCAGACGCAGCACAGCAGTAGCAGAGCAGAGCGAATTTAGCTTCTCCGCTTTTCGTTAGCGTCATCGCTTCAACAGCGGCTTTTTATATATAGCACTTGGAGTAGATAGACATGTGCTCATAGTCTGTTTTAGCTATACACTGCCTACACAAATACGTATGCATACATTCCTCTGCATACTCATCCGTTTTCTTCCAGCAGCAGTAGAAGCAGAGCAACTTTGTTTCCTCCAGTCTACACATAGTTTACAGAGTACGTTACGTTTACGTAGCTCTACCCTCATCATCATTATCATCGTCATCGCCAGACAGATAACTTTAATATGTATATGAAAAAACCATGTTTAAGCATACAAGTGCTGGAATAAATTCATTTCCAGTTTAGCAAAGCGCCAGACAAGCAAGCAACAAGAAAAAGGTATACATGACAGGTGCCTGTGTGCTCACTCGTGGAGAATCAATAGAACGAGGAGAAAATACTGGTTTAGTCCGACCTTCACCTCCTCCACGTGGAGTTACATTACAAAATTACAAAAATTATCGATCCGGTAAAACACTTGTCTTTATTTAACACAAGTGTTATCCTCATTACGTGGGAAAAACAAGTTGGGGAAATGATCAAAGAATTTCTTCAAGATCGTCTCGAGTTTCCCTCTTCAAGTTAAATTGATACAATCATACAATGCATGTCGTACATGAAACAAAAGTGCCTAATATGCTTATTATACACAACTATCAACCAATCAGTGAAATGCAGGTTGTCCGACTCAATAACTATGAAAATGCTATCATTAATGTGTCATCATGACTAATTCTATTGAATTTATTAACCTATCCCAAGGTCTTCATAATGTCCTTTATGTTTCGTTCCGGTTCCTCCGCCTTCTTCTTCTTCTTCTTCTTCTTCCGAGAGACAATGACGCATGCATGGGTAACGTGGAATTTTCATGATACATCACGACATAAAGACGACTTACGACCAGCCAATTTATGCATTACGACTGCGATGAGTGATGAAATGGAATATCATGTAACGAACAAAAAAACAGACGATACTGACAGACATTAAAGAGAGCGAAAAAGACAAAGGATACAAGGTCAATCATTTCCTTTACTTACACAATTCATCCATCTTATCTAGTTAATAATGGAAAAGAGCAAAGGCAAAAGTGTGACATGACAGACTCAATTCTAAACGAAACTCTCTACTCTCTACACGAATAGCTTTCAAATATGCTCCAAGCATTTCATTTTATTTATTGTGCTATTTCCAACGTTTACGAATAACCTTCATTTCACGACTGTTTGATTAGTAGATTCGAGCTCTTTCCCAAGAGAGGATAGAGTTTCACCGGTTACATCATCATTCCCACAAATTTTCAAGCTTTGTTGTAAAGTTGGTCTCTGCAAAAAGTTAATTTTCGTTATTTCGTTGAAATTGCGTTGAAAAAAGTTTTTACGACTTTTACCCTACCTATAACCACACACACCGCTACAGGACACCAAACTTGATTACTGTTTTTGCAGACGTAAAAATGTGAATTTGTCACGGGGGAATCGGTAGGTCGGCGGAACAATCTTTTATGTATGCACATTAAATACCTAATGGTTCTGCTGCTGCCATTGCCATGAATTCCTGATGCTCTCAACGAGTAATTGTGTTTCCGAGGTCTGGGCTCGGAATATTATGCTTTCACGTCACACATGTCCCGTCATCCTATCCTTCCAATCAGACTGACAAAGGAGGAAGGAAGGTTACAGAAAATAATAAAATTTAAGTATTAACTATCACACCACTTCCACCATGCTCGGTGAAATACTGAATATGATGATGCATGTGTAAGAGGATCATTCATGTGATAAATACACAAAGAAAGAAAATAGAAAGAAAAGTCGGCTGAAAAGAGAACGAGAGAAAGGAATAAGCTTCAACCAACCATATTTTTTACTGGTTTGATGATAAGACGCATTCACACACGTGCATCAGCACGAGTATACCTACACACGATGGTGATGAACAATATGGTAAATTGGAAGTATTAAAGTCAACATAGCATATAATATGAATATGCATAGCATACAGTATTTGTTGTAGTATGAATGGTTACGTGTGGTCGTGGTCCTTCACTTTTCTATGTTAAAGTAACACCATTTCAATATCCAATCTCAGTGGAAAGAACACACACAGACAGTTGCGATAAAAAAAAGAGTTTGTTGAGTACGAATGAATTTAACATTTACAGCTACACACAAACATCATCATCATCGCCATCATTATTATTATTATGATGTACTTACTGCCTGCCTGTCATCTCCACTCTTTAATATTGCTACTTACTTTTATGACACACAGAAAAAAGTGCTTTACTTTTTTGCATAGTTTGTGCTAGCAAAGTACAATATTATGGAGATGGAGAATGAATGAGTCATGGGATTTCTAGGTATATCAAACGGAGGCTGAATAAAAACAGGCAGAGTGGAGCTTATTGCATTTTCTGTGATTTGGTTAAAAAATGCTGCTGAAAATACGTCAGTGCTAAAGGAGGCGACAAGCGTTTTAACAATTTGCTGACTTTCTTCAACGATGAAAATACATAACACCAGATAGGTATAGAACGGATTGTTTTATAATGTAGGCATAAGTTTCGGATAGTTTGAATATGAATAAAAACGGAGATTGGTTGGTTGTGTTTGCGTAGGATGACCCTGGAGTCTACGGGTTTTTCAAGGCCCCGTTGTCAAAATTGTTTCTACCCAAGGCTACATGTCACGTTACAAAGCAGAAACGGCTTTATCGCTCACTACTAATAATGCATATATGTATGTACTACCCAAGTAATGTGAGAATGATAGTAGCAAAGTGGTGGCGGCGGTAGCCACGTGTGTTTGTGTGTGTGCCAATAAAATGCGCAGCATGTAATGTAATATTAATACAAGTAAAGCACATGAAGTTTATAATGTAAGAAGCCTGTTCTTCTATATCGCCATCATCATGAGGATCAGCCCAATAACTTTATTGCATTTTCCGCCTCCAAGATAATACGTACTTTTTAGAAACCTTATTACATTCCATGTTAATATGTTGCTCACAATGAAAGTTTCATTAAGCGCATGTTGATATTATAGAGAAAGACGATGGTTTGCATTCTGATTCAAACATGTGTAAGAGCAGTACAATAACTACAGGAGATTATTTTTGTATTGTTATGCATTCCCGGAACGTTTCAACTCTGACTTTATGCTTTGCACTGGACAAAAAAGCTTACTCATTATAGCATTTCGGAGATTATTTCACTAGTCCACGTGGATGGATTGCTTTGTATTTTAATAGCTCTTACGTACCATTCGGTCTACTGGGCAGCGACAGAACAACTATTTGCTTGGGATTTATAATAAATGACCACTACTAGGGGTGTTACGCTAAACTGGACAGACATACTTGTAGCGACATACAAAACTATTTGTGAAGGACATTCAAGAGTTTATGGGGTACGCTAGATGAAATGGGTTCTACTCTTTTTCTCATGAGGGTATGCAAATCAGTGTTTTCATTCCATAATTCATTCCAGTCACAGATCCCGTGTTTGGCTAGAGGCAAAGCAAAGAGCACTCCAATTCAATCTCAATGATTATCTGATTGTATATGTGTATTGTAACAGTAATTGATATTGTCTACTTTTCTTTGCGAACGGCTAATGGCTGCTGCCCTTGTTTCTTCATCTCCTCATCCATCCTCAATGCTTTATCTGTCTATTTGTGTCTACTCGAACTGAA
The DNA here is from genome assembly GCA_034700605.1 of Willowsia nigromaculata. Lineage (NCBI taxonomy): Eukaryota > Metazoa > Arthropoda > Collembola > Entomobryomorpha > Entomobryidae > Willowsia > Willowsia nigromaculata. The sequence continues at coordinate 25,182 of JAQIXX010001120.1, forward strand.
ATACTCTTGTTGGGATCATTGATGACTTGATGATATAGTTTCTCTGTGCTTCTGTATATTTACATTACTTTGCATTTTGCACTGGTTGTATGACGATTATAGTGTGCGTATGTCTTATTTATGCGCTTAATGTCTAGCAAAATGGTTTTGTTTGTGTTCGTGCCACACTGCCATGAATCAGACAACTGATTCAAAGCCAAGCAAGGTCTTTCCGCATATGATCCGCAACCTCAGTATCTACCAGAGAGTACACAAACATTTATCCATAATACTACTACTATAGCATCCCACAATTATTTATTTGCTCATTTTCTTATTCTTTGCGTACTACAAACTTTTAAGCAAAAACTAGCACGAAACAAATGCATACGTTTACTTTCCTGCGTTCACTACAAACCAATTACTACCAGTCTTCATCTGTTTTGATTATGAATGACTACATATATATGTACATATAGAGATTATATTATATGCATGCATATTTATTTGCGTAAGTATGTCCCACCTCAACAAATAATGGAGTATCAGTCAAGTTACGAAAATTTCCTGTTTCTCGTACTTCTTTTCTTGGGGAAGGTTACCAGAATTGGAGATATGCATTATATTTTAGCTAATAGAATCATTACAGAGTCAACATCAATTAAGTTGAGTAAACGAGCTAAATATGAGTTTCATATCACCAAAGCAAAAGTAGCTATACTTCTAGTCTTAACCAAATTCTACGATGATAACTCGCCTCTCGAAACAACAACAGTAAACATGATCATAATCGTAAATAAAGAAGACATGGAGAGAAGACGGCGATGAAAATAATATTGTTCACCTTGAAGTATTCACTATTTTTTACTGGTTGACCAGAAGCTGGTTTGAGATCAGACTATCCTTTATGCTGAAATCAACAGGAAATAATTGAACAAAACTACCTACATGTACATTTAACTACACACGCGTGAAAAATAATACTTAAGTCCAAAACCGGAAAAGCTAAAGTTGTTGTTGAAAACTAAGTTTTGAAGGTCTAGATTTTATGCTTCACTGTTTGCTCTCTGCTTGTCGATAATTATAATCGATAAACCTTTAAAATAAGCCAAGGAGAAAAATGATCAATTCCAGGAAAAGAGGAAATAATTGCATTTTCATATCAAGTTCTAGATCAATCAAGAAAAGCTCAAAAATCCCCTTCATACAGGGATTTCATGCAACTGCAATAAGCATACACACTACACACGCTTGCGATTATGCCTTCACGTTTCGTAATAAACTGCCAAGGTGTCCCGTTTCCCAAATGGGAGATAGGATTTAAAGAAAGACAGAGAGTGACAGGCAGTCAATTTATTTTTATGCTTAGATGTAAAAAGTGAGTACCTATAAGTGAGCACTCAATTTTCCCGTGTTGACAGTGAGTTAATAATATTTACCATCATATGAACATGTGCATTATCATGAACGAATATCGTCGTAGTTGTCGTCGTCGTCATAATCATCTATTCTATAGGCATTTTTTATTTATACAGCTTATTGAGCCCAAGGAAAGAGGAAATCATGCAGTATGGATAGATGGATAGATATCATGGAGGAGAAGGCGAAAAGTATAGCTTTATTCCTCGCCTCACTCACAAACATCACACAGCTCAGTCAGTTTTGCTTTTTAATTTATGAATTTGTCATTGAAATTGAAGGTTATCTTTTCATTCCATTTTCCACACTGGCACACATGCATGAACAAAAAGGACACAAAAAGGAGCGCAGAACGACAGGAAAAGCTTTTAAGCTGTATCATCAGTCAGCAGCTATCAAAAAGAGAGAAATGACTACGGGGATTCGAGGGAGAAGCTAATGGCTGATGAGAATTCCTCGCATATGTAAAAAGCTTTCCACTTGTGTGTATACTTGATAATTGCATTTATTATATAAAGTTGTGGATTTACTACCGAAAAAGATGGAGTTATTAGGTTTTTCTAATTAATTAGGTCATTCCAATTTTTAATTAATTAATGCACAAATGTACGTTGGTTATGAAAAAGTAATAATTACTTTTGCAGTACTGGTTCAGCCATTCAGTTCATTCAAAAGAACATGTCCTTGTAACTCATGTAGTTCTCCAGCTCCTCTGTGGTTTCCGCTATTTTGGTGTTGAATTTCAGATATGGGAATGAAATGTGGGATGTGATATGGTGCTCTGTAGTACCATAATGACGCAACAATTCATATCTGAAAATGTGTGGGGGAATATTCGCAAAAATCATAAACTCAACACACAAATGGACCGTCATTGTGTCCATAGTCGTTTGTATTTGATAATGAAAAATATTATACTTGAATGAGAGAAAGCTAACAAAAACAATGCAAAATTCTCAGGAATATAAAGATTCCCTCGAAGGCAATGAAACACGACGTGGCGGTATGATGATCCTGATATGCAAGTTCCAGATTATTCGGTGATGCATCAGAAATTCTTGCTAGAATTAATTGTTATCTGACTGACTCATTATTTTTCCTTTTTCCCATTCTGACGGAACAAAGGTGTCATTAGACACATAAAAGGTTTTTAAAGCATAAGCAAAGATTAATATCTGAATGACTGTATCCATTTTCTGCTGCTTAATGATACATAAAAAACTAATACCACTCCTGTCATGCACATTGCTTCCATTGTGAATTGCGTCCTTCTATTCTTTCATCCCATGATGATCAAGGACCAAAGATACCACAGCACATCATTGTTTTTCGGTTCTATATGCTTTCCCGTTTGAGTTTGATGATACGATGATGATAAAAATATACATAAGTATCCATATATGCACGCATCAAGTAACATGAGCATGTACCATCAGTTTATTTCTTCCAAGAAGAAAGAGTTTCCACGAAAGAAAAGAGAAAAACAGATATGAAGATGATGCTTCTCGATAGAGGAACAAAAAAAATTCTGGAAGCGAGAAAGGGGGAGAGAGAGTGAACAAGCAACACCATAAAATAGATTGTCCTTGGCCTGGAGATCTCCTTTTTCTGGAGAAAAGGAAACTCTCGCTGCTGCTGCGGAGTCCCTGGTAATGTAGTGTGTGCCTCTTCTCTTCTGTTCTTGTACTACTTGTGCGAGGGACGATGATACCGCTATATGCTGATGTTGATGATGCCTATATAGAAATGCTTTTGCTGCTTTTACAGACTTAAAAGTTGCACTGGAAGAGAATGAGCTCATTTTTTAATACACTGCTTCTCTCCCTCTAGTTTTTTATATGGCTTTTCCGTTGGTTTTCGTTACCTATTCATCTCATCACCTGACACTTCCAAGGCTTTTTCCTCTCATCCAATCCCACGAAAACCAAGCTCAACAGGAATAATAATAATAGTAAAAGCCGAACTTACTTTTAAAAAATCGTGAAGAAAAAATAGCAGTAGCGATAGGAAATGGAATGTAATGTAACGTCCATAACATAAGCAAGTAGCTTCAACAGCAGCGGGATCATCATCAGCAACGTGGTAAAATGTTCACAAGGTCGTCCTCCACTCCACTTATACTTCTCGGAAACCAACCATAAACTACCCTATACCTTATACACTCTTTTTCACCTCTTGTTCAAATTTTTGGGATAATAGAATTTTCAAACTGAACTGCGTCATTCTCAGTACCATTATCAGAGCTCTCTCTCTATACATTAGATGGTTTTTTTTTCGGTGATGCTGTTTGTTTCGTGATTGAATTCAGCTTTCAACATCACACGGTCAAAAAGGATTGAGAACGTCTTTTTATGGATTAAAAACTGGCTAGATTCATATTGCAACCGTATAGATACATTCGTATGCATAATGTGTTACGTTATATCCATGCCATGCCACAACAGAAATTATATTGCCAATTAGAATTTAATTTGCTCCGATAGAGATGTAATTACATCCAAAGAGAAAATTGATCTTTGGCCTGCTACACCGCCTATAATGGGGTTCTATCAAAGAAACTAAGCTTTATAGTAATGACTATAGACTAAAGATGCCATACGTGAGGCTCACATGATTGACGGGGATTACCTTGAAGTTGAAATGCTGAGCTCGATTGTAACCGCGCGCTTCGACCTTCGATATGAGTTAACGCAGCAACAGAAATCCCTGTGTCATTTCTCCGAAACAAATTTTCCGCCAGCAAAAATATATGTTTGTTTAGAATTTAATTTTTATTTTGCAGCGGCGCACCTGGTGCCTACCGACTTGACTGACTGCTCCTTCTTCTTTCTCATTTTCCTCCATATCCTCCATTGTTCCATAATCCACCGTATACCGCACGAGCAGTATAGATGCGTGCCCTTCACCAGTGACATTTCCAGATGGGTGAATAATATCGGACGAAGGACGCGAAGGGAACAGTGAAGAAGAAGATGAAGAAATGAGAAAGCACATGCAAAAGATATATATTTTAAGTATACCCAATACATAAATAATACCCGCAGCAGGAGCTAAAGCATTACCGTTAAAACTTTCCCCGGGTTTTTGTTTGTTCTGATTACATATATACTACCTACCTACATTATTATGAAATCACCACTATAACTACTGCTTCTAGCTGTGTGTGTGTGGAGTGGAGGAACACGTCGAAAAAACTCAAAAGATAGGACAAGGTCATCATCATCACATCACATAGCTCTCTTGCTTGCTGCTCTCTACTAAAAAACAAGTCCTTCAAGTTACGTGATCGTTCTGTCTGACTATAATATATAGTGCATATTGTATTCATTCATACATGTGCTATACTATATTAAATGGTGGCTTCTGCGGTGAAATGGTATGTGCGTTCCCTTCTGTTCCTGTTTTTCCTGTTCAAGGGCCTTCTATGCTCGATGTTCTCTTGTCTCTTTTCTCTCCTCACTCCTTTCTTTCCGTTTTCACATACACATATGGGCCGTGCAAAGTTTGAAGGCCTTTCCCTTTCTCCCCTCTCTCTGTTTAAAAGCGTGTGTGTATTGTGTGTGGGAAAATGTTGGGGAAAAGGCATACATAAAATGGTTTGATATGTTGGTTGATTGAAGACAATGATATGTTTTTAATAGGCTAGTATTGGTAGAATAGTATTAATTACACAACGGCGTTTTTCTCGAAAAGTGCATAAAAATAATATGTATCTCCTTTTTTGTTGAAACACCTGGCCCAGTTTGTCTTCAGTATCTGCTTAATTTTAAATGACTTTAAAATATTAAACTGTTCCATGTATGTTAACTATATGCCTTTAGACTTTAGACTTCCATCAGAGAAGACTATAAGCGTGCAATTTCAAGGTTGTTGCTAGTCGTCTTTTGTATAAACAAGTATGAAGTCATTATTACGTGTAAGTATTGTAATATAGTATTAATAATATTTACAATGCATCTATTATATTTAGACTTCCTTCATTCCTTTTTTGTGTGTTTTCTATTTTGTTTGCTTTCCTTTGTGTGTGGATTGAGAATTTAACTTTGTTTTAAAGCTATTCTCTAAAAAATTATTTGGCTCAAGGACAATGTCAAGTATTTTGCTTCGCGGAAAGAGTAGCAACATTCGCTCCCCGCTCTCTATTGTCTATTGGTGCACATATAATTAATAACAAATGAACATGTCGTTATTTCAAGTTTCTTGTCAATCGTGAAGGAGAAGGACACCAATTTACACAGTGCCGTTTCATGCATGTACCTATTTAAAAGCAGTGTTTTATCTGAAGAAAGCAGAATTTAATTTCATGTTTTTTAACTCGTTAGGTTTTGTTTTGTACCTGTTATACTAATATTGAATGTCATTGTTAAAATACTCTGTTGCACCTGAGTTTCCAATTTCATTCTCCAGTAATAATAAATGATTATGTGATATAATACACAAAGGGATTGGGAAGAAGATTGGTCTACATTTGTGTCGCAAGCGACTCAAATACCCAATACAATTAGTATCAATTCAGTAATAGTAGATTCCTTCAAGCAAGAACATTTTGGAGAAAACTAAAAAGCTGTGAGAGAAAATGTTGAGTTTTCACAACAGCCGTAATTCATAAATATGAACTATTATTGTGCGTACTAAAAGTTATCAACTCAAAAAATAAAACTTGCATGACAGTATTCCGATAAAAGAGGATACTTGTCTTTAGTTCATTCAACGCTTTAGTTCATTTTGGAGCTCTCAGACAGAATTCTAGTAATTATCAAAGTATATCTTCATCTATATAGTGCAGTGTTAGTGACAGTTAACAAACAAACTCATAATGAATTGCACTGTATATCCACGAGCAGCATGCTACCAGTTTATTGCATTAAATGTTAATATGTATTTCTAAAATAGCCTAAAAATATAATTGTACTAAATAAAAAATAATTGATTTCACTGCACAAGCTGACGCTTGACCTTGCTAGCTGGAGTCATCATGTGTCTTTCCAAACTACATCATGTAAGAAACAGCATATACCGAAATTTCAATCCCTCACGGTAAAAGGTAGATAAAAATGCTTGACCTTGTTCTTGCGTAAAACTTCGTTTTATTCGATATCCTTATGATGTTCTGGTACAACGAATCTTTAAATGTTTATTATGAGAATGAGACAATAATAATGAATAATATAAGTTTTACGATAATGGAGAATGGCTGTACATTATGTCTCTTCAAATCAGTCTCATAATTTCCTGATAAAAATACATATAGGAATCAAATCTACATGTGTATACTCCATATTTTTTAAAAATTGGTCTACCAATATTTCGTTTACATGTACTTATTTGAAGATCTTCTGACAATGTTAATCGATCATTATATTTATTCTTCTTGCACTTTCCTACTTTTGGCCAACATTGACTTTTTATACCTACCTGCAAATTTGTCGGCCAAGGTCACACACTCGTGCATGTTCTAATCTTTTCTGAAACCATGAGATTTAGGATCAATCAAAAAGCAGGAACGAGGAAAACGTATTTATTAGCTACAATTTTAATTTTCATAAACACAAATATACTGTGAACACAATCCACATTTATTATGAATTAAAGTTTTCCCCAATCCAGTATGATGAATACACTTCGTTCACATTAATAAAAGTCGGGATGTATAGTAGACTGATAAAAATTTCCAAGAAAAAACACAGCCAAGAATGAAGGTCAAGAAATAATAAATAAAAGCCGCAAAAACAAACAATTATAAAGCAGCGTGATAAGCGAATGAGCAAGAATGTTTTTTGAACGATCAATCGTCGGAAGGAGATGTTAGGTAGTACCCGTGTTGTTTTTTTACTTTTAAGCATGGGCATATTTTCCATTTATATAGAGAGGAAGGGAAAAACCAACGAATTACTGATCTAAATTATCATAATCATTACAATTAATTCAGCTATTTTGCTTTCTAAGACCTATTTGACCTATGGGTCCAAGCTCCGTGTAACTGTGATGAAACATGAAACAAAATGGCAGAATAGAATTTTCAAATCTTGAATTGGGAGGGAATTTCCCTATTAATTCACATGTTCACTTTTTAAATAATGCAATGTATCGAATCAATAAACTTGGTTCTACGTGTCATCCTATTTTTATTTGATGTTTTTATAGATAGGTATATGCATCCACGTAAGGGAAAATAATTATATAGTCCTTATTTATGCACCCGTGCAAATTCGAAGGTCACTAACTCCTCCGTACTAGATGGACATGCGAGTATAAAACTTTTATATATCTTGTCATGTATACTCTTTTGAGGGTCAAACCCAATGTCTCGATAATAATTGCTGCTGCATGATATTGCACGTGAAAGTTGTGAAAATATTTTCGAACCGATTTTCTTTCGTATACGTCTAGTGTATTTCTTGACACGACAAAGTGTAGACTATTTTGGAATAGAGCGTGTTCCCTGAAATTATATTCAATTGTTAAAATCAAAAGACGTACAAATTAAGGAGATCATTAACTATAAATAATTAATTTCATTTCATTGACTGTTATGTCAAGAGAGGCATGGGAGAGAAAAACACTAGATAAAGTAATTCAGGGTTAGAAATAGATATATAAAATAGCTGATTACACATGACAGAGAGAGAGGACACGTCAGTAATTTCCCAATCATGCCCATCAACAAGATAATAACAACTGTTTGTTAACTGTCTTTTGCGTCAGTTGACTCAATTGGTATTTTAATTCAAGAGCGTTATGGAAAATAACCGGAAATAAAATGAATGAATGCACATATCACATTCCGCTACAGAACACTATTGTTTTTTCATTCAAACTGGTATTGCTTTATTTTAAGAGCTTATAACTACGTAATGGACTAATAACAAGCCTCCTCCTTCCTCATACATTGCAACCGCATCACGTTTTATGAAAAGTCACCTCGAATCAAATAACGACTACTAAAAAGTTAAGTCGTCGACAAGGTCTTTTTCCCCGGGTAAAAAGGATGTCATTGCCAAACGAAGCTCCAAACCCAACCAAAGCCAAAGCCATAGGCATAATATAATATTATGTTATGTACAAAGTTTTTCCCGAAAAATAACAGACAAGAAACCTACTTTCCAATTCTAGCAACTGCCAACCCAGGCTTACCTGTGTTTTCCTGTTTTAATACACGTATAAACGAGGGAATAAACGACAAAGGAAAGGAAATAAAGCTGTAATATAATTTGAAGGACTTTTATCTCTCAATTTTCTTCTTTAAATGTCGCATTTTCTCTGGTGTCCAAGTGTCTTCATTTGGCCTTCAATTTTGTCCATTCCTTTACAATCCAATGAACAACCACTATCAAATCGAGTTTCTTGTCATCCTTAGCCATTTTTTCTTCTGTTTTTCCACAAGTAGGCATTTGAATGTTCTTCAGTTGCAAAACTAAATATTGGAGCTTACGTAACCATTTTCTCTCCGTTCTATTAGTTGTTTGCCATATCATATTTTTGTGCACATGAGAAAGATATTTTCCCAGCATTTTCCGGGTGGGAGTAGCAAAAGAGTATTATAAAAGGCTTGCAGGCAGGAAAAACACGGAGCATCGAGAGAGGGGAGCATAGCATTTGCTTGGTTTCATGGTTAATTTTCTACCAAGGACTTAATCCACTTTAGGACGACCTTATAGTCCATCCAGCCATCCAATCTATGTAAACTAGCTTTGTATTGCTCCACATGGTCATTTTTCTGAGCTTTTGGCAATTATTATTTAAAAATGTGGCTCGTGTGTTTTTAGGCAATCATGTCCTTCTAATTATCAAGCAGAGAACCAAAATTGTCCTTCTCTCTTTGTCTTGGTAAATAATTATATATTAATCAAATCATATATACTATACAGTACAAATTAATGCATAATATCGCTTTGCTAACCTCATGTCACATTCATTATCATTTTCATGCAGGATGGTCAATAATTTCTGTACATCACAGCATGTGCAGGTGCATGCTTAACCATAACCACATACTCCACTAATTAAAATTCATTTTTTTTTTGTACATTTGTTCCAAATTGTATTGGTCATTCATAAGATTAGAACCACAATGAAAATCCTTTGTTAAACTATAAACTCAGCCTAAATCACTTCATGCGAATACTACTAGGGTTCGGTCCCCCTAAGAATTCCATGTTAAATACAAGCAAAATACCATTTAATCCCAGCTTAAACTATTTTTTTTGATTTTTACACGGAAACTCGTTGAGAAATTTTATTCCGTTACTTACGAATCGATATGGATAATTAAAATACATGAATATTTCTGGTGTTTTAATGTATTTACTACCAGGTTGCTCACAAGAAAACAATAAAAAGCTTAATAGATCCCATTTAATTTTTTCTTTGCTAATTGCATTAATTAATGTGGTGTACTGGAAGAAAAATGACTTTTGTCGACACAATCGGCCTTGAGCGCATATAAAGCAAAATCATAAGCCAATATTGACATTTTCCTTGATGGGTATTGTCTCTCTACACTTCTTAAATCATCATTATAAGAGTTTATAAAAATAAATTAGAAATGTTTCGTATAATTTTTTTGTGACCGATAAGATAACACTTGACCTGTTTGCAAGCATTTGAATTAGTTTACCGGAGAAGTATATAAGCCAGGAGTACACCTACAATTTTGTTTTTATAAATAAAACGTTATAATTCTGGAAGAACGAGGCTAAAATGTGCTGAATAAACAGCAATAGTTGCATACTCTGATATTTCTCACTACTATAGTGTGTTTAATTAAATTAAAAATATATGAATCCATTTACTGGCAACCTTTCCTTTTAAAAATCGCTGATAAAGCGAACAGAACAAACTAGATTTACCAACATCGCAGTTACATAAAATATCACAAATAAGATGACATTGATTTGTATGCAGAGGACAACAGAAAAACAGCTCGACTAACGGTGAAATGATACCGTTATAGCAATACATTATTTTAAAGAGAATTACCCGTTTAATTCCATAATAACTTATAATAACATTGAGTTCATTGCTGCTAGTGGTTGCTGGAAGTAGGTGTGTACTGCTACTCATTTGTCATTGTACATGTGAGCACAGAAGATAAAATGGCAATCTTTGAGTAGGAGTGTAAAAAGTGGAGTTCATCGGCAGGAGCAGAGTTTTCGTATTTGTAGTAGTATGCTTGATGCAGAAATATGTTGACGGGCAATGCGAACGAGAGGGCATTCACCTCTCTGTTTTTTACTTTCATACATCGGGCTAATGCGTTTGTGCTGTGTGCGGTACTAGCACACACGCGTTTTGCACAAATGATATGCATGGTTCTTTCTATCATGCAGCTAATATGCATGAAACGGATCAATGAATCATCTATGAAGGTTGATTGGGGATTTTGGTGATAGATAAAAAGGAAGGAAATAGAATATTAATAAAATAATAACTAGGAATTCATGATGACAAATTAAATAGCAATTCCCATGTAGCAATTTGAAGCCGGGGAAAATATCAATGGTTTTGTTTGTCAGTTATTGCAAAACTTTCTCCATAAAGTTTTCCAATGGACGATTAGATAAATAGTTTGAACGATAATTTAGAAATCAAACAAGGGCATTTATTGGTCTTTCACCTTTTAGCCTTTTGACATTGGAATGGTTAGTTTGATTTCAGGTTAATTCATCCGTTTTTAGTTCCTGAAAAGTTTTCAGAAGACAAAAGAAAAGTTCATTTCTGGTGACATTTTATTTACTCACAATACGAAAAGCATCTCAATCATGTGCAATTCTTGCTCATCAATCCTACCCTACTTGTTAAATTGCTGAGTAGAGTTTGCTGTTATCGACCTGTGATTGGAGAAAGAGAGGTTGAGAACCTTTTTGCCTTGAGTTATGTACAAATTCCACCTCCTCCTCCGTCATCAGCAAGAGTTCATTCCAGCTTTGCAGCATTAAATTCCAAATCGTTCGTTACTCCGTGCAGTGTGTGTGTATAGAGCATGTACCTTTATTTACCAGGAAAAATAATAATATGCCAGCTTTATTTTAGAAACTTTCATCCAACAACCCGCATTCGTATAGTTTATGGGTGCAAGTTCCTTCTCTTTCTACAAGTTTTCCTTCCTTCTTTCTTTTTTTGAAATATGAAGAAGAAAAGGAAGATGTTTCAGGCAGTTTGTTTCGCTTCAGGGCTTCAACTAAACGACAAATACATACACATAGCGTTATACATTCACGTAGATGCTTATAGCACATTCAAATGTTATGGAACTGTAGACGGGGATAACAGGCTGAGTTTCTGTTGTTGGAGTCGATGGCCGAATGCTCTCTACTTCTACGCTGGCAACGAGTGCAAGGTTAAACGGACAAGATGTAGGTGAAAAGGTGATTGAACTCTTCTCGTAACATTGCTGCTACAACTCTGTGACGGCTCTATGGACTATGGACGCTTCTCCGGTTTTTGCCTTTTCTACCTCACAACTACTCCTGCTCTTATTCCGGCTTCATCATCCATTTATACAAAATAAAACCAACTGCATATTATAGCATCATCGAGAGAAGTTTGTTGTTACCGTTTTCTCTAAATAAAAAATGAAGTAGCGCAAGCACATACTGTAGAAGGAGATGAGATGATGGTGTATATATAATTTTTTCCTATGGTACATAGTTTCAGCGGAACTCAGTGCAGATGCACAAGTTATTGTATGACTTGCTAGTAATGTAAATGTAACACTACTGGGAGGGTACATGGCATCTTCTCAGTTACGGGCTATGCGTCATTTGTCATTACGACTAATGATCATCATTTTTTCATCATCAGCAGCAGTTTTATCAGACTATTTACTGTCATTTCATTATGCTGCATCAACACAGGAGCAACCAGTAAAAAAGCACAGTAAATTGTATTTATTTCACTAGCTCTACTCCACTTTGCCTTGAAATAAAACAAGTTGACTGAACTTTTCTCCTCTTGCAGTAAGTAAGTAAAGTAAACAAGAAAACAACAAAAATAATTCGAATTCCTAAAACAAGAGCTGCATCATGAATCATGGATAACGCAATATAAGGATCACGTGCTCTGCTACTTCAATATTATGCTACGCTGAGCGTATTTGTACTTTTCTCCTTTAACTGTCATTTGTAAAGGTCATATATTTACGCGTAAAATGTAAATGTACATAATGGAATAATACAGAAGCGTGTATGGCTTCTCATTTCATATTATAAGCTAATTATTATTTTATTCCATGTTCTCTTCGTGACAAATTTTATTTAGGAGAGATTGGCTGTTTTAAAATTGACTGGGGAGACATCATGACATGTCCTTACTTCTTGCACGGTTTGAATTTCTACCTGAACACTTTTGTGTGGGTATTTACATATATTTTTCAGCTTTCCATATACTTTTCTCTGTTTGATCCGATTTTCGGTCTTTGTCCTCTTCACCTTTCCGATCATTCTCAAAAAATCTCCATTCCCTTGAGCCCGTTATCACTATCACCCATACATACTGAAAAGTAGTGGGAGAACGAGCCAGAGAGAATGAACAACTAAAAATACATATTTATAGACTCTTTGTGTTCCACTTTCCTATATACCGCGTCAATAACGTTGTTCCCCTGTTCCATTTTATATGGAAAGATAGAATACACAGATTCCTGGAAAAGTAGTGCAGGCATATTCCATTCCATGAACTGATTTTGAAATTGTACTCTCTTGCAACTTTTTTGGTGCTCGTCTTTTGTTGGATTTGACTTGTTCCACAAACTGATTTTCTCTTTTTTTCCTGAAATGGGGTGAAAATGTTGTATATACACTAAGGAAGGGAAGAAGAAATAGATGAATATATATATATTTTAAACTGGAATTTCCACTGAGAGAGAAAGTGGATGAATGACTAGATGAATAATAAGGAATACTCTGGTATACATTGGTATGTCTAATAAAAAAGAGAAGAAAAGTGAAAGTAGCTCAGCTTCAGCAGCAGCATCCCAACCACTACAAAACACATAATGTAGCCAAACAGCACAGCAACTTTTCTCCTCGTTTCATGAGAGGCTCAATGGGAAAAGTAAATGTTTGATGAAAAGGAATAAATTACTTTCATTTTTTCTGGTAGGGTACAGCCAGAGAGAAGGGAGTTTTAAATAGAGACTCAGGTCCATGCCTTGACTTGTAAAATTTTGGTTTCCATTTTACTCAT
>JAQIXX010001121.1:0-38738 GCA_034700605.1 Willowsia nigromaculata
TTTAGCACCAGGCCAAACTCGTCAAATGTTACCATAATATCGCGATTTGTGATATCGCTATTGTGTCGGTGATTCCTTATTTCTTGGCAAATCAAAAGAGTTTTTAGTACTTACAACAGGCTGGTAATCATTTTTACTGAGGTCAATTTTATAGGTTACTCCGGGACTTGTGAACGTTGAAAGTTTAAAGAAAAACTCGGTGTCATTTCTTTTACCGCTTGTACTAGATATTGATCCAATTTCCAGTGGGAATTCCATTATCAATGAACCATTCATTAGATGTCGGAGTTCTAATGTACTTTTTACATCCTTCGTGTAAGAAGTGAACATCATTTCCCTGAAACATGATAAAATATGCTAATAGTTACCTTTATCATATAATGGCTGTTTTGTGAAATATTTTAAACACGTTCAAACCTACTTGTTAATGGGGTCCACCCACTCCAAAACTTCTTTAGCCTCAGGAATCACAGTTGACCAATATTTTTTTCCTGGCTTATTTAGGTCTAGTCTTACAAGTTTATTGTTGGGAGCATCAAGATCAGTGATAAAGTAGAATAGTGATTTATCGTTTGTCACATACTATTCAAAAATACATCCGTTTTCATTATGTCTAAGCCTTGACAAATGAGTTATAATCATCGTATTTTAAAAAATGCTCACAGTAAAAGAGCCCGGTTCTTTGTTGATGGGTATTAGCTCCAGTTTGTTCTTAAAATTTTCTGCCACTTTTTGGCTCAAAGAGGGAACAAAAAAGAGGAAATCTTCGTTGATGACTTCGTAGGTGTAAACGAGCAAGTACTCTCCATCGTCTGACACTTCAACAGACCTTGATAAGTCAAAAATTATTTAAAATGTTTTTTCGACTTCAATCAGTCATAAAAATAATGAGCCTCATACTCACAAGGATAGTTTTGGCTTGTCATTGAATTCTAATACTAAAACATCCTCTTCTTGATCTGTTCCTACTACATGATAGTAAACTTTCTCCTGGCCGGTTTCAGTCGTTTCAGTTCCAGTTTGGTTATCGTTTACATCTTGAGTTTCATAACGCTATATATATTTTTTAATGGTCACAAACAATTAGCTCCTTTAAGTTACAGTTCCGAAAAATGATATTTATGCACAATTTTCGGATGACCCAATAAAATCAATGAAGGGTAAAACTGATAATGTATTTAGTAAGCTGTATGCATCTAACCGAGTAAAAAAATCCAACATTGTCATGCGTCCAAGATATAGATGGGAATTTACTATGTCGCAACACTTCAGGTAAAGTTTCATTGGTGGTCACGTTTCTTATGTGTATTGTCACCCAGTCGGAACCACTTGCCTAGAGTATCAGCATATACAGAAAACATGATTTTTTATATAATATTTATCTGCCAAAGATTATCCTTTTTCTAAATATGTATATACTTCCTTGGATCGTACTAACTGCTAAAATTTTTAGCAGTTAGATCGTACGTATGCTATTAATGCATCGTACATTTGAATATATATTTAGGCATATCAATTCTTTAAACTCAAGTCCTAACAAAGGTAATTATTTACCGATAAGCTATAAGCGTACAAGCTGCCATCCTCTGAAAATGAACTACTCTTAATGGAAACCGTTCCGTCTTCACTCAAGACATTTGGATCAAGAAATACTTTTGGTTCATCCGTTAAAGTGTCTTGAACCATGAGTACCCTAAAATGGAATGTTAAAAAACAAACCTTGACAAATTACAAAAATCAAAACATAAATATGCAAAGTGTTGGGGATGACAGTTATGATTTGCGGTTTACCATTGATTTTGAAGCCCCGAGTTAGAAAAGTAATAGTATTTATCACCTCGCTTTTTGGGAACACCACTTTTAGGATAATTCCACAATTTTGTTAGTCTTTCCCGAATTTCTTTGCGATATGGGGCATCTTCCAAATACGAAAACGTAATATTGTTCTGTTCCTTTACAAACACTTTTGTTTCTTCAGAATCAGGATCCTCCAACCATCTGTAGGGGTCAGCAATCTAACATATAATTCAGTAGGTAAAGTCAAAGTTGAAATGAACTGACTATCAATGATATTATGAATGTGAATGTAATATCGTATAAATACTTTAAACCAGTTTACTGAATGCATACAATATCTTTTTTTTTGCAGATAGAAGATGCAGAAGATATTTTAATGCACCCAAGAAGCTATTAAATGTTATGACATGTGCTATACACTGTTTTACCTTTGTTCCATGATAGTCGTCCACTACACTTTCATCCCTACGAACGTGGGGATATTTGATTATAGATTGCTGGTTTTCAATTTGAACACCGGCACCATCTACACTTACACAAATGATTAGAAGATTAAACAATCTCCATGCTAAGAATTTTACTGAAGTTTTTATCATGGTTCAGTCAGGCCTTGAGTGAGGCTTGTTAAATTAAAGGGTAGTTTAACTGCAACACTGAAGTATATTAAACTTAAAGGAACATAGAAAAGCCAGCAAGTTCAACAAAAGTCCTGTGTTTAGCTCTCTCCTTTGAAACAGAATGAAATACAAAACCCTGACGCAAACGAAAAATTATTTGGCATGACACGCTTATTGCAAGAGGGGTAGCTCAGTGTATGCAAGCATGAAGCCAGTTTACTCTCTGTTAGCTCATCAATGAGTTCAGTCAGCCTTAATACTTACATACGTATAAGTTAACGAGAAAAATGTAAGCAAAGTACACATTTATTGTGTGTGACAAATGCTTTGTCTATATAAATGTTTGGAATTGTATGAATCACATGAGTCCTTAACTGCAACAGCCACAACCCTTAGAAAATGGACTTTGGTTGCATCAAATCATTTATTGTTACTATCCTAGCAATCCCAGATCATAGCAAGATAATAGCAAAACAAATGTAAGGAAAGGATTGCATATGAACCAGGTCAATTGATTGTAGATTGGCTCAGGGGGATGATAATGCTATACCCTTTCTGTATACCAATACTATTAGCTATTGTATGAAATAGATTTAATGATTGCAAAGCTAGATCAAACAACAAAGGTTAATGCCTTCTATATGTTTCAGCATAGTGTTTCATTCAATTTTAATTAAGCATAAACCATAACCACACCATAAAGTAGGAAATTATACTCTTGATTATTAATGGCATACATATAATTCTTAATATAAGAATTCTTATTTCAGCTCATGATATTCTGCAGCACAGACAGGAAAACTAAAAATATTTTCAGGAATAAAAAACATTGAAGCCCGGCTCTCATATAGTTTCATGTTCAAGAATTCGTAACTTTTTCGCTAGGTGCTATATACATCTTTATTATGGCATGCGAAATTCTTTGGACTTCAAAAGATCCACAATCTTTAAAATATTTAAGCTCTCTCAGTATTGCAGATCTGCACGAATCTTCAACATTGTCTTTTTACAACAGGCACATGTTGTTTCTTTCAATTTTTTATTCAGCTAAAATATTTCATGGTCACTGAGTCACGGAACATCTTATTTCTTGTTTTCCTTCAAAACTACATTATAACCTTATCCAGCGGCTCCAAATAAATTAAAACAGATGCAACGAGCGTGTCAAAGATGATTTAATGATATACCTTGCACCAACATCTATTTCTTTATAAGTCGGTGTGAAACGACCCATCTTGCGATTTTTTTGCAACTGCATTCAACATTAGTGGTGAGTGAAAAAGGAACATGATTGTACATTATTCCACCTGTCTTCGGACAATATTATTTATGAGGTATGCAATATTGACTCAACAGGAAACTATAGACAATAGACAGACGAATTGATTAAGAAAAATCAATACTTTCTAGGAATCAACTTTGATATGTTGTTAGTAAGCAAATGGTCAGGCAGAATTATAACCAGGAAAAACAACAAACTTATAAATGTTTTCATACCACAATAAGCTCTAGTTCAATTTGAAACAAACACGCTATTGAATGATGTTTATTTTCATACGGTTGTGATGTGGCCATTTCTTCAATTAATTTTTAATTTTGATTTGGGTATTCATGCATAATTACATTTTCTAAAGACGACATGACATACTACACAGTATCCCATTATGATTCATCGTTTTCCCCAAAATATACTAGAAAAATGATGACTCTACATGGTTTAGAAATGAAATTCATATGCCATAGAGTTTTCCAGAAAGCAAAAGACGTCAGTAGCCTTCTCGATCTAAACAAACAAAATTGAAAATATGCGTAATAATCATAATTTGCCATCATAAAGTTTGACTCATGACTTTTTTATTTTAAAAATTTCTAACCGCTTTCATGGATGGAATTCCCTTCCTATGACCAATGTTTTGGTAAACACGCAGCATAAATGGATTTGCCTACAATTTATTGCAATTTTCAGTAGAAGTAATAATAAATTCATCAATAGCTCATTAAAGTTGGAAAGTTAATTGAATACCTGAGTCATTGTTTGTCCAACAGTATGTTGCAATTCAGCCGTGTACTTGTACGAATGGAAGGGAACAACCCTAATGACAAAACAGGTAATGGTATTTAGCTGACAACCAAATCAACTGCATCCATATTCATCTCATGCGCATATATAATATAACAACTCTATTGTACATATCAATTTAATGCTTTCACATTTCCCCTTTAAACAATACAATAGCACACATATCATGTTTTAAAAAAAAAAAAATCATGATGAGAAACAAGTGGAAAAATGTGTTAGCATTTTTTGTCAATTACATTAGGTACATGCATTATTTACCTATCATCATGGTCTGCAGTGGTAACAAGAACAGCCGGATATTGCGAAGAATGACTTGTTGGAGCTTTGATATTTTGAAGAGGGGAATAGTTCAAAATTTCCTGCAACTCATCATTGTCCTCGATATCACCATACTCGCCAACCCATAAATTACCAAGTGTAAAATTGCGGAATCGCAACAAGTCTAGAATCCTGTTCATGATTACAATTTGCGATTTGAACTTGAGCATTATTGTTCATGATAATTAGAAATTATCTACATTGTGATTCTACATTTTTCGCTGGAATTGCTTTTAAATAAATTGTAGGACACATTTGTACCCACCCAACATCTACAACTGCGGCTCCAAATAGGTCCGGTCGTTTGTTGATTGCTGCGGCCACGGTTGTGCCCCCATTTGAAACTCCCATTAAGGTTAGCCTTGATGCTCGGGTGTATTTATTGTTGATGAGAAAGTTGGCGGCAGCAATGAGATCGTCTGTGGCATTATGCTTGTTTAAGCCTCTACCATCCTCCCACCAGGAAGTCCCATATTCTCCTCCACCCCGAATGTTTGCGATGGCCATTATTCCATCCATATTTTGCGCAAACAGAACAAATGGCACATGAAACTGAGGAAGCAGACTGTTACCAAAACCTCCATCTCCGTAAAGGATACATGGAGCATTTCCATCAAGCATGGTTGACTAAAAGAAAATATTTGCATAATCATCATTGTCTCGTAAGATTTTACTTACTGCTACTCAGTTATAAAATACAGTATGCATACATTTCTGTATACGAGTGTCATTGGAACATTGGTGCCGTCATCATTAGAGTAAAACATGAGCTCTGTGGTAAAATGTCCGGGATCGTAGTAGGGTATTTCAATCCTATCGTATACCTAGAAATTCAAAAAGCAATAGTTTTCTTTCTATTGTTGAAAAATCTAAATGTTTTTAGTTTTTATTCGTAAATACAATGACGTCTGCTTTCATGAGTGCATGGGCACAAATTGACATAAGAAACGATTTTATAATGCATAGCTGTGTCTTTGTACCTCACTTTCTACAATGTCAGTGTCACTGAAGCGAAGCTTGTACAAAATACCAGGATTTAGGTATGACTCAACTCTGACAAACATTTCATTCAAATCTCTTCTTCCAAAATGATCCCAAGTGGAAATACTATCCTCAAACACTATCGTCTTCAACAAATCACCGTCATTCAGTTTGCGGATTTCTATTCGCATGTCTAGGTGCTCATTCCAGCAAATTGCTAGCTTATTGCTGAAACATTCAGAAGGAGATCGGAATGAAGATTGAAGAATCATGATTATATGAATAAAATATATAACCAAATTAATCATGTAAAATTAGTGTAAGGTCACCTTGCTACGACTTTGGCCCAGACAATAACAGCAGTTGGAGATTCTTCAATGATTACAGTCCATTCGTCTTGAGCTTTAGACTTCTTTATATCAAAGCTAACCACTTGAAAGTTTGGAGCTTCAATGTTTGTGAGAAAGAAAAAGGTATGCTCGTTATTTGCAAGATACTGCAAGGTTTAAAAATAAAAATATTATGCATTAGTATATCCGCTTTAATTGCTGAGCTTATATTGTTGTTATTATTATTATAATATAGCGAGAGATTTGTCTCAAATACTTACATGATGTTCTCCAGCCTCAGAGAACAGAGTCAGGAAAGGTATATCTCTTGTAATCGCTCCTTTCCATCCGACATCCATATAAAACGTTTCCTGTTCATTGGGCACATCCCCAGCAGAAATCAACAAGTAACGACCGTCCAAAGTTATGGCTGATGATCTAAAATTCAATGAATTAATAAAAACTTTGAAACATTCCAAGACTCTAATTGATGCATTAAAATATAATTGCGAATCGCATTATGTCTCACATGGTCCAGGTAGGGTTATCAGAGAATTCAACAATCATAATGTCATCATCTTGGCGCGTGCCGATTCTGTGATAAAACAATTTTTGTTTTAAGTTCGCATTGTAATCTGTTCCAGACATTTTACCGGATTTTGGCTTTGGAAATCTCTGTAAAATATAAAAACTTGATGAACTGATTTGGCTAAACTTTTTAACGATAACGATACACAATGCCAATTATAAAGTTGTTCTCTAGTGACATTACAGGGTAGAAGAACCCACGATTATCATTGGTCCATGAGAGTGTTGTCAGCTTTGTAAAATTTAAAACTTCTAGAAAGTTCTGACCCGATGCAACATTTTTTATATAAATTGATGACCAGTCGGATCCATTTTCTGACAAACCATAGGCGATATAATCCCCATTCGGTGACACAGAGTAAACTGATATTGAGACCAGTCCTTCCATGGAGAGTTCATTCGGCTCAACCAATATTCGAGGTTCACCCTCTAGGCTTTCCTTGACATAAAGTATTCTGCGTGCGAAGAGAAAAATCAAGCTTGATCAAAAAATACATGTTACAAATGTATTAACTGTTGAGGAACAGTTTTCAAAATTACGGTTGGTTTTGTAAGCCGGTATTTTCCATATAAAAATATCGCGACCCATATTTCTTAGGGCATTCCGTTTTCTTAAAATCCCACATTTCAGTCAATTTTGCGCGGATTGCGTCTCTCCAAGAAGCCTTTTCCAGGTAGTTCTCTGCTAAATTATTTTGCTCATCAATGAACGTTTGGGTTTCTTCTGAGTCTGGATTCTCTAACCATCGATATGGGTCACGTACCTGAATCAAAAATGAATTTAATTATTATACTAACAAACAGATTGATTTTCTGAAAACATACTCGCGCATTCGTAGTAGTGGTGTATACTTGTATATCAAGAAAAGTTTCCGCTATCTCCTCATTTCTTCGTACATCCGGGTATATGAAAGGGTTGGGTGTTCCCCATGCTTAAATTGGTATAATATAAACAAATTCAAATTAGCTGATTCCGTCTTATTTTTAACGCGATTTAGAGCATAAAACTATTGGATAACGCAATGGAAGAAAAAACCTGTCACATACCATCTCTTACAGCCTGGTAATCGCCAAGCCCTGCCTGTATGCCCTTGTTAGTGTATATGTCATCTTCGACAATGTTTGTTCCAGCATCCATCATAGCGCTTCAGTTTTTATGCTTCAGTTGTTCAGGTCATCAGAATTCAGCAGTTTACTTTTATTAAATTTTCAAAATGTTAGACTCAATATACTTTATGATGAGATGGGGTTTCCCTCAATCAATCCAACTCAACTTCATGCTTTGACAAAATTCTTTTATCCAAGCACTCAATCGTTTTGGTTTCAACCAGAGTTGTGTAAGAAAAATTTGCTAAGGGTCAGGTTTCCATATCATTTGAATTTATGTATAGAAGGAATTCCAACTGTCCTTGTCTTCCCTGCTTTCCCTGCAAATTTGTCGCTGCATGCCATGCGTCAGTACTCAGTACACCAACCAGAAGCAAATAAAAAATACAATATGTCACTGGTGAAAGGTGATAGCTGTTGATCCTCCTGAATAACCTCAATCCATTCTAGCTCTGCGTTTCATACTTGACAACTTTCAGTGATTACGACTACATCCTAGGTAATCTTATTCTTTCCTTAATTCTTGGCATTGCATAATTGTTAACCGTTGCATAAAACTTTGATCATCGTTTGGTATTAAACATCATAAGAGTAGCCATATCTGATATTAGTTTAGGAGTGGGAGTGCTTTAAAATGGAAACAAAACCAGATTCAAGTAATCCCAATCCCAATGAAGATGGGAATTCGGCCAATCCTCCTAAGCACCGAACAAGTACACATAAGAAGACCCAATCAGCACGGGAAGAGCTTCTCGTCATGTGGAAGGTTAACAAACACATTTATCGCGTTGTTTTTTATCAATAACATGCATAAAATATGTTGATTCTGCAACATAAATTCATTTATTGGTGAATTTCCAGGAGTTGGTTCAAAAGCAGCGAGTTCATGAAATGATCAAATGCTTGCAAGCAGAAAAACAAAAGCTCAAAGTATTCCAAGAATTTCATAATTCCTTTTTCCAAATTTTAATGCAAAAAAGTTAGAATACAATAGTCATAAATGTCAACTTGCATTCCAGATATTACATAACATTGAGCCAGATTCAGACTTCCTTGAGTTTGCTGCACAACAGCACACCGACGGAAAGCAAGACGATAAACGGCAGAGTGAAGCAGTCTTGAAAGATGGGAAATCGAAAGATTTATCTTCAAGCTTTAGCATCATTAATGTTCCTCCCGGGTCAGCACCGGCAGATGAGGATGCAAGTAAAAAAGACGCAGGTCCACATCGTCGTTCCAGCGAGTTGGGTCGCACTTCGTCATCAAAACTGGAAGCACCGCAAGCTCACAATAAGCATTACAACGCTCATACAAAGAGCGCTGTAGAAGTTCTCACCAACAAACGAGATCTCACGGATCAAGAATTCGAGGACATTGTTGAGCTATGCGAGGTAATAATTGTTTCATATGCTCATAAAATGTTTTCAATGCTAATTATTGGGTGCATAAAGATAGGATGAATTTCAAATAGGATAAAATTGAGCAAAAGGCTTTACGGGAGGCTTACGAGGAGAAAAAATCGAGACAACGATATTTGAACAACGCAAGTGAAGCACGAATAATGCTCTACAATTTTATCAACAGCAAGTTCTTCGTTAACTGCATGCTAATTACAATTATTACAAGCATTATCGGAATATTTCTTCTTACTTTTGAATGGATCTCGATCCGATATGGTAAGATTAGCTTTTAAAACACATATGCGAGTTTATTCTTTTCGTATAAAATCAGTCATTGTTTTTTCCATCATGACTTTTAGCATGGCCCTTGATGATTTTGGACTCATGTATTATCGGCATATTTTTACTGGAAGCGATTTTGAAAATTATAATATACGCAGAAGACTATTTCATGCAATTATGGAACATACTTGATACATTAATAATTGCTGTGCATTTCGTGTGCGTAGGCTATTTTAGTAATTTAATACTGTATTAAATTATATTTTAAATGCATGTATAGGTAAAGATAACGCATATTTTTGGGTGCAGAGAATTAGCAGTGGATCTCGTCACTCGAACGTTAGCTTTAAGCACGGATATAAACTCAAATATCGGATTTAAGTTTTTAAAGTCCTTGCGAGCGCTTAGATTATTACGAGTAATTAAGTAAGTGAGTGATAACTACAAGTCATTTTTTTCTCTAGAAGTTTGAAAGTCTACTTGCTCTACTAACTTGCTTTAGGTTTTTGCCTAATTTGCAAGTGATTGTGACAACCGTATTTCAGTCAATGTTATCCATTGGATCTATCGCTGTTCTGATGCTTCTCTTTATGTGTTAGTTATTGTGTTATGCATGCAAATGTTTTAAATAAACAATTTATAGAAAGTTTTATTGTACCAATTTCAGTTGTATTCGCTGTAATGGGCCGAGGTTTATTCTACGAGTGGTCTCCTGGAAAATTCGGAAACTTATGGCTGTCTTTCGTGACACTCTTTCAGTTACTTACTTTGGATGATTGGTTTGAGTTGCTGGAATCAACAGGAGGAAGGCCTGTCGATGAGGAAGAGTTTGATGAGTTGGAAGTGCCTGATCAGAAAGGATACTGGCTAATGTTTGGCTACTTATTTGCATACCTGGTTATTGAATACTTTGTGTTTTTGAAGTATGCTCAATAATAATGTTCCATTACAAAATTTATGAATATGTGGCAAGGATAATGGAGCTTTACACTAATATATATGAAATGTATCCTGCAAAACAGCCTTTTTGTTGCCGTTTTGGTGGATAACTTCCAGCTTACTCTGGCTGATGCAGAAATACAGAAGCAGAAGGAAGCATTGGAAGAGATGGAGGCGCATCAAAAATATGAGGAGATGAAGAAGGAAGGAATTGATCCGAGCATTACTGAAGGTTGTCTTTCAAAAAATCAAAATCCTTTTGAAACAACTGACATATTATGTGCATGCATTTTTTTGTAAAGTAAGAACTCTAAATACATTACTATTGTATTTGTCTGCTAGCTGAGCACCAGAAGCACAAATCTGAGTTGGAGCAATTAGGAATGTATGTAGAAGACTATTTTCCAGTGGACAAAGAATCGAGGTAAGCATTTACTACGATGTTGATTACTATAAGTTTTGCATGAGTTTTGCTAGCAATTATATTTTTGGTACATTGTTTTAGGGAGGCTGAACTTTTATCAGAGTTCTACAAGGATCTTAATTCCTTGGATTTCGAAAGATTCCTTTGGAAGAGGCGTTTCACCCTGTTTAACATGATAGCAGATACGGCTCTGACTAGTCGGGTATGGGGCTTCAATTGCTAAGTTTGATGGCTTTAAGGCTATTTTAAAAAGTTATTTCCTATTGCCTGTTAACTATTCTACATTATTTAACAAGTAATTTATTCTTCAGGCGCAAAACACAAATTCTTTACCTGATCAAAATGATGAATCTGATGATGAGGATCTTCAAACTCCAAAAAAACTGTCAGTAGACGAGGACGACAAAATTAATGATGACAAAACTACAACTAAAAGAGAAAGCTTGGGTCCTCAACAGTCGCTTGGATCCGTTCGCCCAAGCAAATCAGATTTGAAAAGTCAACCGAGGCTACGCAGGAGCTTTACCAAAGAGAGGGTCAATTAAATCAGTTTGGAGAGGATTTAAAGGGACATACCTAAATGCTATAAACCTTACTATAGTCTTGTGTAGCTATACATTTTTTACTTTTACATGCATATTTAAATGTAAATTACCGCATAATATGAAATAAACTTTTTCACTCAAATCTTAGTTGAAATCATAATATGTATTATTCGCATAAAAATATAATATATGAGACATCATTACATCATTACAAGACTGAAAATTTATCATCAATAAATTATTTACTTTACTTTAAAGTGATACTTGATGGATCCTAATATTAAGAGAATGTGAAGCATCGTACTCATGATGTCCATTTGTGAATACTTTCTTACAGTCGCAAGCCTACTGTTCGCCCCAAAAAGCAACGAATGTCGGTTTCACGATCAATCTAAATAGATTTGTGTTAAAGACAGGTATTAAAATGTTGGTGTTGGTGCTTTGCTTTGAAATGACGAAAGATGATAGTTCACAGGCCATAAATTAATGGTAAGAAAATACTTACGTGATAACGAGCATAGTTTCTCAAACTCTCTTGGGGTTCGCTTACAACACGGAGCAGGAATGGGTTTGTCTACATGAAGCATAAAATGTAAGAGTTTAATTTTGAGTTTGTGTTCATCCACAATTTTTAATATTTCAAAGCAAAACCATTAATTTCAAAATGCAATTACCTGACTGCTACTGCCTCCAAGCTGATGCTGTAGCTCAGCAATATATTTGAAGGCGAAAATAATCGGAAACTCGTTATCTGGGCTGGGAATTAAAACAGCAGGATACTGAACGGATTCATTAGCAGGTTTTTTGATATTGTGTAGAGGAGACACTCCAAGCAATCGTTGGAAAGTTTCCTTATCAGAAGGAGTTGCAGCAACAGACCAATTGGAGAAAGTGGGAAAACGTACCATGTCAAATCCACTGCAAGAAAACGATTAGCATATAAAGTTATAAAAAATGAGTAGCTTGATGCCCCACAACAACCGTTTGCGCTTTCATGATGGGAAAACTTACACCATGTATGGAATAATGGCCCCAAATAGGTCAGGATTTCGATTGGCTGCAGCAGCGACAAACAAACCAAATATTTCAGTTCCTCGAGAAATTAGCTTGGATGGTGACGTGTAACCATTTTTCACCAAATACTTTGCTGCGGAGATATAGTCATCAAGCGCGGCGTCCTTGTAAGTACCACTGTAAGCAAATATTCGGTACAAATTACTTTCTCTGCATATCTGCATAGCTCTTTGAAGCAGTAAGCGAAAATATATGATTTGTAATTTGCATGTAACAACGTACTCAGCTTCTTGAACATTTGGAATAGCAATGACCGCGTTGTAATCTTTCATGTAAGAAAAGTAAAGACGGAAGTAGAAATCAACGTCGAATTCTCGTTCCACTAAGAGGGCAAAAGAGGAACCATCCAACTTGATATCCTTACGATGTATGATTACCATTTCTTCTGACTCGTCGTCGGCACTGGGGAAAGTAACTTTGGTGGAGGTAAATAAGGATGCATCATAACTTGTCAACGGAGGTGGTTCAACCAGTGGCTGTTGTTAGCAAAGAGAAAGTTGTGCCATTTTTATCATTCGCCTAACAACATCCATATTATTACAGGTTTTCTATATAGCTCTGCTAAAATTACATTTAGAGCAGCTTTGTCAACACTAGTATCCAAAGTAGACAACACCGGCAAGCCCTCGAGTGTCTGTGACCTAAACAGAACTTCTGGATCCCCAAGACGGCTGGAGAAAGTAACAAGTTCTCCAAACTTAAATGGAAACATCCTTATGAGTGACCCGTTGGTAAGTTCTCTGAGCTCAGCATACGCTCCAGAAACATCAGACGTATAGCCAAGAACAACATTGTTGCTGAAAGCAAACAAATATTACATTCAAAATATAAACTCCATTGAAGGGTTGCTTCTCAGCATGAAAAGTTGTAAAATCATATTTTATCATTGTATTGCTGTTTTATTACTTTCCAACTGCCGTTGCTGACTGTAGAATGTAGTTGGGATTTTCTTTCACAACGATACGTTCCCTGTTGTCTCCCTTGTTTGCAATGTCAAGCTCAACCAGTCTAAAGTTTTTAGCACCGACTCGAGACCGGAAGTAAAATAGATTTCCAATGTTTGTCACGTATCTCTATATTTTGGAATATTATTATTTTGGAATCAACAAAAACTGTATTTTAAAGCTCAAATACAAGTGAACCAAGCGTATTCTGTTTAAAATCAACAAACCAGCAAGTTGGAGTTAGACGTGACGATAGGTCTTAAGGGAATTTTCCCAGTGCTGCCATTACTCTCAAATTTGTTCAAATCAGCGATGTAGATAGAGTTTGGTCGTTTTGCTTGAGGTTGATCATTGTATATTCTCGTTCTGAGCATAAGATATTGGCCATCTTCTGAGGTCTCCATGTCCAATTGCCTACATTACATGAATTGGGATGTTTAAAAGTTTTATTACCAAGTGTATTTTACAATGAAATGATTCATGAAGAAGCACGTACGTAGAGGGTGGATTCTTGTGAAAATCATTATAGTCGAACACCAGGGCATCTTGCGACTGCAGAGTTCCCAAACGATGGTAGTAAATGTAGAGAATTGGGGCAGATGGGTCATCATCTTCCTCCTTCACGGGATCGGTGACACGACGCTAATAAGCATACCGAAAAAATGCTTTGCCATTTCATTTAAAGTGAGAAAAATTAAGCTTCTTGAGAATGACTAGGTACTTACGTGACTGAAATAAAAGAAGCCACTGCTATCTCTGGTCCAAGCAATTTGTGGGTAACGTATATCCTCAATGAGATCGGGGTAAAGAAAATCATTTGTAATATTCTTCACACGCAGATTTCCGGTGAGTCTTGGTGCACCACTTTTTCGTTTAATCAGTTCCCTATATACCAACACATCTCCGTCTCTGCTCACACCCAAATGTGGAAAAATTAAAGCTCCCGATTCCTCAGAATCCAGAATCGCTCTTGGTAAAGCGTCTGAGCTATCTTGTACGTTGAGTATCTCCCTGAAAATCATCATCATAAAGTTATGAATAATGCAAACAAAAGCTTCGCTTCTTATATTTTATCACAAGAATGAACGACATACTTTCCACTTTGTTGTGAATAGTAAAAGTATCTAGAGCCGCGTTTCTCTGGCTTTCCATATTTGGGATATCTCCACAATTCTGTTAATCTTTCCCGGATTTGTTGGCGATCTGGACATTCAGTCAGGTAATTAAAGGTTAAGTCATTCTGAGCATCTACAAACTCGGCAACTTCATTTGAGTTTGGCCTTTCCAACCAACGATAAGGGTCTTTCACCTGGCAAAGAAATTATAAAGGGGTGACTACAACATTATTTTGTACGAATACAAATTTATCGCACCAAAATTTGTAGTTTTATTCATACCTTTGTTCCGTAAAACTCTTCCTCCAATGTTTCATCTCTCTTAACCGGTGGGTAGTCTATTGCAAACACTGATGTTACAAAAACTAACGAAACAATCAGAGTTATCACAGTATACCCCATAGTTATGTCAAATGATTTAATTTATTGCTGCTGCAGAGAGTAAAAAAATACGATGAAAATTTCAAGCGCCCTGAGATCAAGCTGCTTCTGCTTTGAAGCGTTGACTTCAGAAGACTAAATAATTGTAGTAGGGCGAGTGAAACTGATCATTACAAAATGTAATTGCTGCTCGTTGCGAACATGAAGCAAATCGCATTATCATTATCATCGCATTGCTGATTAAAGCCGGCTAGTCAACGTTTTATCAGCAGAAGCATTAGCCTTTTAGCAAGTTAAAGGGTTGAATATAAGTCATGATGAAATGGGAGTAACTTGAACATGGGTACATGAAATCAAAATAAGCTACTATGTATGTTATTATCATCTTAATATCCTTCCTTGATTCAAAATCTACTTATCTTTTACTTAACATCATACCATTATACCTGACTCTTTAAAAGTATTTTTTATTCATGCTCATTTCGCTGTAAAAAGTATATTTTGACGAAGATTTTTCAAAGATTGAATCTCATTATTATTACTTCTTCTTGAAAGGAAGTCATTTTCAAGAATTATTATAAAAATCCTGCAAGTCCAGTTTTATACATACGGAGAGGAGAAGATCAACGGCTTCTTATTCTCCGGACGAGAGGAACAGGGTGGTTGAACCTCTCTCTTACAAGATCGGCACACGCCCGATTTCATTTTTCTCAGTGTTTGCCTACAGCCACAACAACAATGTATAACAAGTTTTCTATGTGAAAATACAGGGAACACGGGCCAAAGATTTATAATTGCTTGTGGTTCAGTTACATAAATTCACCAGAAGCTACTCTTTACCTTTATTCCCAGAAAATATCTCACTAGGGTGTACAGTACATAACACGTACATATTATTGCGATACAGAATTTTAAGCAGTCTCAACATCAATCATGACATATTTCAGCTGTGCGAGGCATAAGTTGTGAATAAATCTGGAAATGCAAAAGTTCGGAAAAAGCATTATTTTCATTAGGGCAATGCCACAGTCAGACCTTTGGTCAGTTGATCTATATAGATTTTTAATTCATGGGATTGTTTGATTGAGAGCTTTTGTTGTAAGTGGTAGTAAAAATCTCGACATATAAAATGATTTTTTGAACTTGCTACATCGTCTCATCAAATCTCATGTCATACAGTAATCATGACATGAAAAGTAAGAACAAGGTCGAATTCTGGGAAGTACCATTCTAAAAATCTAATTCTAGTTTTGAAAAGCTTAGCTGAGAGTTGTTGTCGTACACCAAACCAAATCCGATCTGTTAATAGAAAATCAACTTGTGAAGATAGCAAATCTCTTTAAAAAATGTTTCTTGCTTGTTGTACCACAACACATAATAATTGTTTGAAATGAAGTACAGAAGAAGAACTTTCTCATATAAGTTTATTTGCTTCAGCAAGAAAAGGACAAAAACGCTAATACCAGCAAAACAAGCTTTTCCTTTTATAGTTTTCCGTCACACAATGTGCTTACAAGATTGTTACTTCCTAAACAATTACTCAAGAACAAACAAACACAAACAGGAGCCGATGAGTCTACATTTTCTCAACAAACAGACAATGCAAAAGTGTAAACGTCAAATCCTAAAACGTGTTTTTGTGCCTATTCTTGGCAATCTCACAGGTTCATAGGCGACATAATGACGGGCATGTTCATGTCGTGTGCTTATAAAGTGCAGCTACCTTTTACCGTATAAGAGCACGCGTCTAAGAGGATTTTTAAAGAAGAAACTGTGCTACTGTTACTAATACGATACTTATATTCATGTTGTTCTACTGGCGAAAAGCCGATCAAATGTCTCGTAAATAATTGTCGAATGACCTAGATAAGCAGTGCGCAGAAACCTGAGAAGAAACTACCTTTTGTATGATTTTGAAGAAGTATGAGGCTCACTTTTTCATGAACGAAAGTTTGTAGCATGAGGGTTGAATATGAATATTTTATCATTGGTTATTACTCTTATTCTGATAAATAAAAACCAGATATTGAAAATACGTCAAACGATTCTGAAAGTCACTTTATTATTTTCTAGGTTTGACTGGTCAATATTTTTAAACCTATGATGACAAATCTGGAGTCATTTCCATACACTATCGTAATTGTAAATTCTAGATATTTCATGTTCTGGTCCTTCTCTATGTTGGTTATGCGATAGACAGTTGTCACATTGAGCTGTGGTCGGCCTTTTTGCAGGATACATTGATAATGGGGGTAAATGAATACCTCGAGATTGGGAAAAGTTTTCCGTGCCCTCTTCTCTTTGATATGAAGAAATGGGTTGGGAATGGGCGTATGCAGAGTTGAAGCAGGATGTACGATCATTCTTTGGAGAATTTAACAGACGGGTGGATCGTATTGACGCATTAGCTAATCGTCTAGGTATAGCCTTTAACACCTTACGGCTGCTCAGTTGTTGCTGCCACTTTTTCAAATAAAACGGAACATGGTGGGGTGAAGGAGGAGTACCGAAATCAGAATGTCTGTCAACCATGCCAAGACAAGCGGGAGTGCCATGGAATATAGGTCTTCTCAGAGAATCCGTACAATTCCTCCTTGAAGAGAGGAAGGCTTCATGTTCTGATAAAATCTTATACTTCTCCTCTGCAGATAACACACTCAACTGATTCTCCTCATCGGGTTGAAAAATACTACTTGTAAGAAACTTGTCGCTAATATTCGGATCAAGTGGACAAGATAAAAACGTTGGTTCTCGAAACTGTATCGAGTGTGGGCTTTCTGGGCGGGCAATACCACGTCCGTCCACTCTGAAAAATTGAGGAGGAGCTCGTGCTTCCTGAGATTGATTGGACGCACAGTTTTTACTTTGGGAAGGTAACCCTTTTCCTGCAATGACTTGCTCGGGTTTATTGTTATTTTCATCAAAGTCTGTCCAAAGAGTGGTTTTCCTGCGGATTTCTAGATCCTGCGTTGATTTACGTTCTTCCTCCAAGTTGTCATATATCAGCTTCAACAATGAGGTGGTTTCTGTTGGTGTTGAAACTATGTTTTTCGCTTCAGGAGCTGTTTTGCTTTCAGGATTAGTGACGAACTTTTTATCACTTGCATTTGCTTCCTTTACTTCCTCAAGTTTGATTTTACCAGATTCATCAACTTGGTCAGTAGCATTCGTTGTTAGTAGGGG
Organism: Willowsia nigromaculata; assembly: GCA_034700605.1. NCBI lineage: Eukaryota > Metazoa > Arthropoda > Collembola > Entomobryomorpha > Entomobryidae > Willowsia > Willowsia nigromaculata. The sequence continues at coordinate 18,105 of JAQIXX010001121.1, forward strand.
AAGCTCATTTTTAATGGGTGATCTATTAGACTCACGCAAAGATCTAACTTTCACTACTCCTGCAGTACTACTTCTTTTCTCGTCAATTTTTGATTTTCTTGCAAGATCATTAATATTATGGCACTTTGGTGTTTCCTTTGTCTTCTTGGTTTTCACAAGAATGGCATCTGTACTTTTGCACTTTCTTGCGGGGACTTTGGTATAAGACTCATTTTCCTCAATGGTTCTGCAAGGCTCTGAGGTTTGCTCAACCATCTTTCTCCTCGGCATGAAGAGAACTTTAATATCAGAAGTTGATGCATCGTCCGCTTTGGAAGCTTTCTCTGTAAGCTCTCCTTTCTGCGTTTTCGCTGCGGAGCTGTTGTTTGTACGTGACCGATGAAGGGGAACGTTGACATTTTCTATAATCTGCTGTATAGATTCTCTTGTCAGACTTGCTGAGCTCAAAATGGAGATAGAGGACTTGCGAACTTTAACGAAAATTGCTGGTTTCTTTGGTGGCTCGCCAGGGACTCTCTGGCTTTGTGACTCTGGAGTCGCCACAATAGGCACTTCACGGATTTTACCCTGAGCCACAAGTCGCTCATGCACTGGTGGAACCATTTTACAATATCTAACACTAAAAATAATCACAACTATTCATGTGGAATGGTTGCATGTGTTTATGTCAAATGCGACTTACCAGTTGCAATAATTCCCTTTAATAAACTTTGCCTATCACTTTTCAGATGATTAAGATGAATAGGGACAATGATTTCGCCGAGATCTCTCACTAATCTATCGTCTTCTTCGATGATCGTCAGAAACGGAGACAGTCTACGGGGAAAGTGAATATAATCCTTGGGAGATTTCTCTTTCACTTTTGCTCTATTGTAAGAAGAAATGAACGATGCATTAACGTGATGGGGGAAACGCAAACGGTAATAATTCTTAGTTTTGGGAGAAGCACCCAGCTTACATAAACTTTTTAACAATTTTTAACTGCTGGTTTTGCATGCATTTCAGCATTTGCTCAGACCGTTCGATTTCAGAGTACATATTTTCTATGTCATGCCGTTTTCCCTTAATATTCTTGAGTTCTTTTCTAAGTTTTCTCCAGTGCGATCTGATCCATGTGAAAATAAAAGAGATTGATTCGTTGTAGGCAAAGTTAAAATTTGAAAAATTATAGCATTAACTGGTAAACGGTTCATGTATTAACACCTATATATGTCAAAATTATGATTTCCGTCCTCAATGGCTGATTCCACTTGTTGCAGTTTGTGTTGCACTGAAAGCATTTGGCCCGATAATTCATTGTGCATGATGCTGGTTTTTGTAAAATCTTTATCACGGTCATTCGGCTTGTCTTGATGTGCTCGGTAATCTACAGTTTGAGATGACATGGATATGGCGCGGTCACAGCACGGACAGGTAACTTTGTGCATGTGATTTGACCTTCCTCTGGACAATTGAAAAGTTTATGTCTGCATTAATTGATTATTATAACATATGTTGCAGAAAATTTAAATTTATAAATGTACGTGTGAACTTTTGCTTACTCTCTAACTAAATAACAATAATGTCGCAGACAGAACTTGTGAAATAAGTGACCACACTGGGCTATCACAATCTCCTCGTTATCTTTAAACTTCCCGATTGCCATTCTTGTGTCACGTTGCGCTTGAAAAGAATTGTGTAAATGAGGAGCACGGCCTTTTCCACGTCCTAACTTATGGAGCTTTGGTTTGGGTGGTGTTCCTGGACTAGATAAAGGTTTTTTACAAACTGGACAGCACAAGTCCTCTTGAACTAAATTTACAGGATTGGATCCCATAAGAAAATGTAAGGTAGGCTTTCGCTAGTGAAGGGCTAACCATTCGGGATGCAGCACATGAACTTGATTGGATATGTACTCTTTCTGAACACAATCACTAGTAAGCTGTCCATTAAAAATAGGTTTTAAAAATATTGACATAAAATTCACATGTAGGTAAGCTGCATATAGAGACGGACTACAAGGCAAAACCAGGTGGTGGCAGTGAAACAAGTACTATTTTTTGGCATTTTTTGATAATACTATTACAAAAGATTTTGGGAGAAAAGTTGATTGTTTGACAAAGATTCTACGCTTGCTACATTTTGAGCTAAAATGTTCTACTCCGCTTCACATGAACGTAACCTTGGTTTGATGCCTACGTGTAGGTACACTGCAAATCTTGTGTACTAACGGAACTGCCGTTGGGACATACTATTTCATACAAATTACTGCTATGTATGCTGTTGGTGAAATTAATCGGTTTGATGGGAGACTACTTTATTAGCAGCTATATTTTCGAATCAATGTATGTGAATTGCAAAATCACGTACAAGAATGATTGCGTACTGTACAAATATTAAGCTAAGCAGTTACAGTTTAAAATTACACACCTTACAGATCATGCATATTATAAATAATGTGGGGATTTTTAAACAATCCTGAATTTACGTCAGTCTAATAGCGATTTAATATCAAAAACAAATCTCCATTTTGGAGTGATTCATGAAAAGAAATCTGTCACTTCATCAAGCTCTCGTTGCCTTGCTTGTTTGTGGGCCCATCGTGCCTCTTCCAATTCGGGAGGAACTTTGTACTTTTCATGGAAAATCCTCTCTTCACAAGTTGGACATTTTTTACCACCTACAAGAGTAAAGTAACGCAATGACTCATGAGTAAAATTGTACTACTTCATATGCAATTAAATAAAAAATATACTAAACTACTTTTACCTTGAAACGGGGGCGTTTTCATGTATTTCACCAAGCATTTTAAATGAAACACGTGACCACAATACAGCCTTTCCACATGACCTTTACTGTTACTTTCGTTGACAACTTCGGCAGGATCCTAATGTACAAAAGCCGTTATCATTTCGGAGTCTTGGAAGGTATTTTGCATAAATCTTTTATACTATAAATAGCTACTTTCCAACTTACGCTGGGGAAAGCATTTACTTTGCACCCACAGCAAATTTCGTCGACGTATCTGTGGACCCCTTCCACAAGGAATTTCACAACAGGATATAACGAGGGTTGCTTAACGAAAGGCTGAGCTGCTTTCTTTTTGTTTAGTGGAGGCTCCACACACCGACGAGCTGTTTCTATCATCTGAGCTTGAAAATACTTTTGAAAAAAGGATGGAAAGTTGGTATCATTTGTTTCAATCCTAGCTTGGCCATTAAAAAATGAAAACTCTCATTAGACGGATGTCTTGTGATTCATCAAAAAGAGTAAAATTACATACAAATCAGAGTCGTTCTATTACTTTATTTGAATTTCTGGATAATCCTCAGGGACATGAAATAGTGCATCGTAATAGTACTTTCCCTTCCTTGCTATTACATTTATGGAAGACTGCTTTTGTTTTAAAAGAATTCCATCTTCGCTTTTCAAAATGTCACGTTTAATAGTTGAGATCTCGTCCGCACAACAGCACAACGGCTTTTCTTCAAGAAATTTGGATACCTTTTGTACAGCTCGTAAAATTTGAAATTCACCTACAAACAAATATCAACAGGTAATTCAACATAATAATTAGCTAACAGTTTTTCTCAGACTCATTGTAATAAATTCCTGACAATTTTTTCTACTGTCATTTCATTGCTCACCCAGACAATTTTTACATTCATCCTCACATTGAGACGCTAGTCCAGTAAGTAAATTATGACCAAGAGTTTTCGATGTCAACTCTACGAGCATGTGCTTTTGCGGATACAAATCAGGAAATCGTAAGGTCATTATCAGTGTGCGAAACTTGGTAATGCTGAAAACCAAGAAAACAATGCGTGTCATGCCAAATAATCATAAAGATCCAATGACTATACTCACATTTAGTTCAATATTTTATATTATGTACCTTATCTCTAGTTTTACATATTCTTGGCACCATGTCATCACCTTTGTAATGCTTGGTACTTTTACTTCGATTTTGCTCCGAAGATCATCAAGTTCTTCTTGCAATTTCGGATTGCCCATTTTTAAAGTTCATCAAAACTCAAAGAAAGCTCACTTTCACCAACCTTGTTCTCATTCACTAAAATTGTGTAGTGTCACATAAAAATGATTAAGCGAAAATTGCCTTAATGCAATTGCAACAGTGTAGAGCACGAAATAAAAACGGGATACATAAATTCAAAATTGGAATTGTTAGAAATAAATAAGCCAACTTAATAAAAACCACTAAAAACTAAGAAATATGAAAGTCGTATCTTCTTTCTCTTTTCAACATTTCTCTGTGACAATAATAACCGATATTTATGAGGGGTGTTAAAAAGGCAAACATATATGAATTAGTCGAAAGTTATCAATGTATTCCATAAGATCAATGTATTACCGATTTCCACCACTTGCACAGCTTGCACTTGCACAAGCTGTTGCAAAGGCAGTTTTGTCAGGTGATATGTGATCTCTGAAATATCTAACTTTGCATACAATAGATTTCCTATGTTTTCTCATAGGAAGATTCCTTTCATGCTAAGATTCAAGTTCATCCGCTGCACTTGCGCATCACCGTTTCTTTGTGAAAAGTGGACGCTTTCACAACGAAACGATTCCATTCAGAAGAGGTCAACATTCAACATTATGGACAATTTTAAATATTCGTATCGCTAATCATGAATTAAATGATTAGCGATAAACACGGAAACAAGGCCGTATTTCATACTAGATCAGTATTGATGCACACGAAATCCGTATGCAGTATAATCCCAGCAAGACGATTAGCTTTAGCTACATGCTATATAAATTAATTATGTAATCACATAATATTACGATAAGACTGGGGCAAAGTGATGTGACCGATTGATGGTAATAATTAATAATTAACAAACGTTCATTGTAGTGTATACAGTAAGTATTCGTCCATAATTTTGACTTAAATAAAACATTTCCCCCTGACTTATAATTTTTTTATTTGACTATTTCGACTGCAGTATGAACATGGCCTTGAGAAAGAGCGTCACATAGTTCCTTATACTCATAACAAACTGATGGTTGTAAGTTGTAAGATCTTAATATCATGCATCAATACCAATACCTAAGTACGTCCACGCATCTTGATCTTATCTCAGTCAGTAGCCCTAAACATGATAACATGACGATTTATCTGCATTATCAGTATGCACAGAATCCAGACGAGACTCTAAACCACTGTAGCGCAAAGCTTACCAAGCTAATTAAAGCATGACATTCCATCAAATAATAAGTAACCATTCCTTCAATTAACACATTTTAATACATGCATTTCATTTATTCCTTTGACTTAGCCAGGGCTAAAGGAGTAAACATGAGCAGTTTTAATGAGATGTGTTAAATAGCGCTAGAATCAAGGAAAAGAATCAATAGAAATAGACAATTACAAAAAACGGATATTACGTTTATCATAATATTCTAGTTTTGTTTTTCATCAACTATTATCATGAGATTATATTTTTCAAATATATTATGTATAGTGGTATCACTTTGCCTAGAATTTATTCAGGCTAGTGATCCTGACAATCCTAATTCTCCTATTGTCAAGACAGACCAAGGTTTATTGGAAGGCGTGACACTAAAATCAAGGGATGGGAAGCCATACCACGTATTTCGTGGTATTCCGTACGGGGAATTTCCTGGAAGATTTGAGGTAGTGGGGAACTGTGAGAATCAGAAATCCAGATCAATGTCAATGCATGATAAGTGTTTGTATCCTGTCTAATTTTTCCTTTAATAACCTTGACCTTAGGTAGCCACTTTACATCCTTCATGGGATGGCATTAGGTCAGCAAAAAACTTTGGAAGTGTTTGCGCACAAATCGATCTCTTAAAGGTAGATCAAAACTGGACCTACACTGGAGATGAAAGATGCCTTTTCTTGAACGTGTATACTCCAACGGTAATATACGCTTGCACTATCTCTGATCTCTGTCTTGTGTGTTCCAAAAAATGAATTTTCATAATTTCGTTAAATTTCAAAGCTTGATGCAAACGCCCACCTGCCAGTTATGGTCTGGATTCATGGTGGAGGTTTTGGGATGGGTTCGGGGGATGGATATGACGGAAAATATTTTGCTGATGAGAATGTTATTGTCGTTTCAATTAACTATAGATTAGGACCACTAGGTATAATCTACGATTAAATTCATAGCAATGTTCGAAAAGAAAAGAATGCGCATTTTACGTTGTATTGGGTTTCTCCAGGATTCCTAAGCTTTGAAGAAGAGAACGGTTATGCGAATGGAGGCTTGAAGGATCAACGTCTCGCATTGCAATGGGTACTTAAAAACATTCAGGCGTTCGGTGGTGATAGTTCAAAGGTTACAATTGCTGGACAGAGTGCTGGCGGAGCTGCTATCCACATGCATATTTTATCCGAACGAAGCAGTGGTAAGAATTTAATTTCTAAAATATTGCTAATTAAGGAAATCCAACTTAACTGAACCAGCTTAATATAAAATTCCTCTTAGGTTTATTTCGAGCCGCTATATCGCATTCAGGCACCGCATTATCGTTTTGGGCCGTTCAAGAAAATGCAAGGGAAAATGCCATAAAACTGGCAAAAGTTCTTGAATGTCCTGTACCGGAAACTCCTGACTCAACTTTCCAGAAGACTTGGTCCTGTTTGAAATCAAAATCTGCGAAGGAAGTCACAGTAGCTCAGTTGAAACTAAAGGTGTATAATAATAATAATAATACTAAAGCAAATTTTCCTACCTAAATCCACTGTCAAGCATAAAAGTAACAAAAATTGTAAAACATACATGTATTGAATAGAAATGGCAAATATATCCGGTAGTCCTCTTTGGTCCCGTCATTGAGCCAAAAGGAGAAAACAGTTTTCTCACCGAAAAGCCAGATATAACGCTAAAAACTGGAAGATTCAACAAAGTAAATTGGATTACAGGGATTACAGAAGATGATGGATCAATTTTTGATATTCCATGTAAAAAAAATCAAGGATTTGCACAAAAAATGATATCGTTGTAGCAAAGTGTTGAATTGACACATAAATAAATGTTTCTTTTTTTATGGTTTAGTGATGCTGAACGCAACAATAACGGAAATTTTAGAAAATGAGTGGGAAGACAAAGCTCCAATTATCATGGGATTTGAAAACTTGCCCAAATCTCAACAAGAGCTTATTTCCACAAAAATAAGGGACCATTACTTTGGACATTATGAAATAGAGGAGATGACATGGAGCTCACTTAGAAAAATGCTAACTGACAGATATTTCCTGGAACCATTAGTTCATTCTATACAACTGCAGTCTCAGCATTCACAGGGTCACGTTTACCCCTATGTTTTTAAATTTTCTGGCGATTTTAGTGTGGTTCACCCACTATTTAATCTGGAGGGCGATCATGGTAAGAAAACCACTCATTGTTTTCAGGAAATTGAAAATTGTACACACATATTTCATGTTCAATACGACTGAATTTTTTTGTAGGAATAGCACATGGTGATGAATTGCAATATTTATTTCCTGGAGGAGGAGGTGCTGGGGCTCCGGACTATAGTGGTGAAACACCAGTCGAAATTGTGGAATTTTCCAGGAAAATTGTCAAATTATGGGCTAATTTTGTAGAGACAACGTAAGTTATTCTGTTCTAGTATAAATTCAATATTGTAACATTGAAATTCTAATAAAAGAATTGATTTTTCTTTAAAACATATAGTGTGCCAGTCGTCACTCTTGGTGAAAACATTGAGTGGCAAAGCTACAGCAGTAATCCCAAGTCACACCCTTTCATCCCATTCTATGAAATATCTATCAAGCCGGAAATATGGGATGAAGATCTTTCTACTCGTTTAAAAGTTTGGACTGAAGTATTTCCCAAGAAAACTGAGACATTTGTTAAATCAGAACTTTAAAACGTACATTTTATTAAATGGATCGTACTTCTACTCAGAACTTTACAAACAATCATTTATTAACTAACTTATCATTTTAAATTACATTTGTGGTGGAGGTGGGGGTGGAATATTAAGAAATTGTTGTCCAGATGGCGGCGGCGGGGGTGGTGGAGGCATGCCTCCTCGAGGCTTATGATGATCCATTTTGAAACTGCACTGAAGGAAGAATTGTTTTGTATCCTTGTTCCAAAATGTCCAAAATTTCGTCTCAGTCTACAAAAGTACAGCAAGAGCAAGTTATATGAATGAAATTGAAAAAATGATAACAATTATATACTTGCGAGGGTCAGTAATTCCAGGTAACCCTTACCTTATCAACTTCTCGACTCGGGACTTTGAAACCAATAGTCTCATACGGCTCCGCTGCAAACAAAATGTACTGCCATTTACGATCTGGGGGCTCCACTCTTTGCTCATACGCAGACATAAATCGGTGACGAGGATTTATCCCATCAGCAATTTCTGGATAATCAATTTGGAACAGGAGTGATTGCTGGCCCATTTCAGGATCACGTTGTTTCGTGACACGGTAACCCGGCCGGCCAATTTTTACAAAGCGTTTTGGTTCCACCCTCGGTTTTTCTGGTGCCGGCTGAAAAAATCGTGAAAAAAAATCATAAATTCTGACAAATCGTTTCGGCAATGAAAACGCCTACTTACTTTTACATTAATATTATGTACATACCTGAGCTGGGGCATCTTTCGCTTCTTTCGCTGCTCTCCTCGCCAAATTTGCCTGATGTTTCTTGCCTTGAGTATGCGCCAGATACGACCCTTCATTGTTATGTAGCGTTAGACACAGTTTGCATTCGTAAGTCCCCAAATGATTTTTCATAAAATAAGGATCCTTATTCAAATCAATCGTCTCCAAAGCGAGTTGGCGAAGCCGCTCCCTCCTGTCGCGGTTGCTTTCCGACCATGACGCCTGTCCTCCAGACCCAGTCTTCCCCCCAGCTCGATGTTGAAAATCCATAATTCAATCAGTTTCTTGACCACTCTTTCTTCCGTTCAAGATGCTGCAAGCAATAAACAAATACACATGTATCAATTTACACTCAAAACGCCAAAACACCCGATGAAAATGTCACTGTAAAAACGTGGTAATTGCTTTATCACAAATTAAAGCATGAAAACGCTAAATGCTCCTACAGTGACAATTGCTCATACTTAAATTTATCATCTACAAAAAAACTGGTTAAACCTACCTGTTAAGCAATTTATTAGATTCAATTCAGATTGTACAATTTAAGCCAAGCAAGTGAGCCATAGCACTTGCACATACAAATATACACACCATATCACCACCGGGCTTCGATTTTTTAATGTAAACAACAACAAGCATACTTACCGCCCAAGTAGAAGTGGAAAGGAGCAAGATGCACCAAGTTTCATTCTGTGCTTTCATGTCCACTCACTTCAACTCAGTGCTCGCTCTCGTGTGCCTGCCATACATGAAATTGCAAAAGAGCAGCAACGTTTACAAAACAAACAATCTGCCACCGCCACGCGTGTTCACGCTTTCCCTGCTTTTTGTTTATGCTTTCTCCATCAAAATTGTCAAATAGTCTGCTGTGGTTGTTGTTGTGTGAGTTATTATTAGACGTAGTATGCTGACCAGCATAACAAAATTGTGTTAGTTTTTTTTCTAGGAAAAACCAAAATCTCTATAAATTATCGATTTTATTATTTATTGTGATAAATTGAAAGTTGGGAATGACGAGGAACAACAAGCGACAGCCCGAAATTCGACCGAAGTGCTTAATTTTTCGCTGTGAGGACGTTGTCCTATGTAATGATGATGTAAAAACAGGTGTATAATAAGTTTGTATCGATTCAAGTTAAAGAGTGCCGAGGGAGGAAACAAAATTGGAAGTGTGCGTGTGTAGTGGAGGAGTCATGTGATCAGATAATGGAATGGAGGTGGCAATTTAGAAGAAGTGACAAAAACTATAACGATTTCGGATTATAACCAGATATTGGAACAAACAGGAAGATTTCGGTTGTTCCTTTGGCTTTGATCATTCGCAATTGGTAAGTAAATTCGGTCAGTTATTGAGTATTAATAAACGAAAGTAAACTATGGGAAGTATGCATGAAAGTGAGTAGTATTGATGATAAAATTGGTAAAATTTTTACATCTAACATTGTGGAAATAAGTGTGTCGTTCTTGGAATTCGTTTGTTGGAACGTTTTCTGTGGATGGTCGATTTAAAGTACTTACGTTGGCCAGCCAGCCCTCATAATCAGCAGTTCTAAGTGATGCAGTTTCTAGTCTGCTTTTTGCTTGAAATATGATTTCCATACATTATATTTGATTGTCAGATTGTCTATTAATTGTGCACTCGTGATGAAAATTATACATACACATCATCAGACATGCAGTAATGCCTAAGCGGATGTTCTTCTCGCCAAAACATTTTGTCACGAAATCTTGAATGCTTGATACATGAGAATGGTATTCGATTAGGTAATCATAATCGCATGCATACGCTAATTGATTTTGGCTATGAAAATCTTGAATTGAAAGGAATCCTCGGATAAAAGTTACATAGTTTCAACTTTTTTCTCTTGCGTATGCGCAAATACAACAATGACAAATGACATTTTTCTCGAAACCACTACTCCGGAGGCTCGAAAATAATGACATTTCAGCATTGTAATCTGGAATTATCATAGAATTGATGCTGCGTGCTTTCAGCAAAGCTCTCCTCTATTCTTTGAATATTGACATGATCAAGGTCAAGTTAAAGACGGCGATAAAAAAAATAGGTATCATGAAAATATGACTCATCACATACCTATTACCCATCTTACTCAAGTTTGTGACGTTTTGTATTTTCTGTATGGTATGATCAACAAGAAGCATCCAGCTCGGAAGTTTTCTTGTGTCGACCGACAGTCGGCTTTTGTGCATGGAATGATTGGCTGGTATTCGGGTTTAATTACTTAAAATGTACGAATCATGGAGACTTTTTCATTGCAGGAATACAGCATACATATACAGTCAACACAAGTTGTCTTCTTGAGTGCGTGCATGTAAACATACTTTATATCTTTTGGAATAATTATCACAGACTGACGTGTAAAAAAAGGTCCAATACTTATCTCGCGATTCATTCTGAATGATGCATTCATTGGAAGAACTTGGTCGACTTGGTACATGCGTATGTATAAGTACAAGGTACAAGTATTACTTTCTTGGGCATACTGATGTTTCAAGCGATGCTGCTGAAGTGTTGTTAAATTGAATAGAAACACAGTAGAACATAAATAGAAGAAAGGCAATTCATTCTGAAGAAAGATGAAGACTCAGACTTAACGCCAACATGACGAGAGTATTTGGAGTTTGATCTTTACCATTTCTTAGATACAAACGGACGCCTGGTGATGCTTAGTATGCGAGGGAGCGTGGGAGGGAGGGGAGGAGATGTTAAACGCAATATGTATCGGTGGATATATAGTGAGTAGATATCATATTACAGAGCTCTCGTTTGTCGTGTGAACATATTTTTTTCCTCAGTCTTGCCACTCAAGCCTTTGGTTTCCATTTCTATATTTCGTAGTGTTTCAAATCTTTTACTTTCCAACAAGGATTCGTATGTCAAAATCTGAACATGTAGTTCAGCTCAAAGTCATAACTCTTTGATGAATGGGTTTGGTTTATGAAGAAGGGATTAGCAGTGGAATGAGGATGACGACATCGACATCACTGTAACGGGCATTGTAAAAACGTTTTTAAAGTTGTTGAATGAACGCAGGCTCTTTATCTTTCTGAGTTTCCTCTCACCAACTAGCTCTCACTGAGTCTGACAGATCCAAATCATGACTGCGATTTTCTATATTTACCAGCAATTTGGGCATGAATCCTTTTTGAAATTAGCATGAATTGCTCATGGTAATTAAGTTAGTTTTAAAAAATAATTAGAAACATGAGAGATGCATCTGTATTATAGAATTTAGAAGTTAGACAGCCAATGATTAATGTGAAAACTAGTTACCCGCATTTCGCACTCAATAATATCCGGGTTTGCGTGATCAACATGCTTTCGGTAGAGGGCAGAATAATTCTCGAATGAATGATTTAACTGATTTTATGATGATATAACTTTTCGTAATGGTATCGGCGACCGCCCTGGCCTGTTCGATTTGTTATTTAATGCGACCCTGAGTAAATTATTATCTCATGATATCCTTTTCAGATGTAACTAATAATAGAAACGTCAAAAATATTATGTAGTCAGGCTTAATTAAATTGGATTAACTTGATTTACTTCATCGCGTTCCGCAATGAAATTATTTGTTATGCATCGCATCGCCATCACCTCTGTAAGCTAAGAGCGTATCGCCTCTATTTTTGAGTCACCGTTCCTTGTCTTATTTCTGGAATAAAACAACTCAGCGATTCTGCTGTTGTTGTAATCACAAATTCCGTATCTTTATTGGTGTGTGGCTCAGGTACCATGCGAATGTGAGTATGAGACTCTTTAGTAAGGCTTCGTAATTCCATTTATTAAAAATAGTTTTTTGTTTAGTTTTGATATTCGAGAAACCATATTGAACAGCTATAGGATGTACACCTTGTTTCACCTGCATATGTCTCACATTATTTCATCTTTCCATCCCAGTTTACAGCATGAAATACTAATGCAATGGGAAAGAGTACGAATTATACTATCTATTAAATTGAAAATCATTCTATAAATCAGTATAATCGACATGGAAAGAAATTATTAGATTGGACCTTGATTTAGTGTTTCGAGATTGGGCATTCATAGTTTGTACATATTAAATGCGATACAATATCAACATTTTATCGCACCGGAAATTAGAAAATTTGAATAATCCACTTCAAGGTATTTGATAATTCGATTCGTGATAAGATATTGCTGGAATAAAATTAGGATAATATACGTATGCTATGCTAGGTTAAAAATTTCCATAAAACAAAAATTCGTATCACGTGTTCTCTTTTTTGAGCATCGGGAACTCACTCGATTCATCATCGGTAAGTGTGAATCTCGAATATTAAAAAAATTCCAAAATGGTATTGTTGATTTTAGTGTGCGTAAATGAAAATGCATAGCTTGTAATGCAAGTGAAGCGAAAGCAAGGGTAAATTAAACATTACACGTATCATTTATAGGTTCAACTCACAATTACGTGCATGATGCATGCACAGTTGCAAGGTTTCGTTAAAATTCCAAGGGTTGCTATCATAATTTCTTTTTTTCTGTACAATACAGAGACATACATCATAAATGGCCGTATAATCCTTATTTGGTGTAGCTTATGCTTACCATAAAAATAAAAGTTATAACGCACATCCTACACATCACGAGGCTCCTGATGAGGATTGAGGGTAACAATAAAGTTGTAAGAGGAGCAAACAGGATATTATATAGAAAAAGTTTTATATGTGTTGTTGCAGCTTTGTTCTATTCTAAAGCTTAGGTAGACCTATACTGGCTCATTTATATCTTTTATTATCGTACGTCTGCCCGTACTCTGTACCCCCAACCAAAAGCCCCTACCTAACATTTACCACACCAGTTTTTGTAAATAATATTTCTTATGTAGGTCTTGCATCTGCTCTTGCTGAGGAATGGATGCTTGGGAATAGAGGTTTCATGTTAAATAGGATATGGTGCAGAGAAGGGAAAATAAATGGAATGCATGTATTACGTGCTATGTGCCATGTTCAGGTTCTGTTGTGTGGTCAAAACAACGACAACGACGCAATGCAATATACTGTTCTTCTTTACGCTGTAGGGGATTTTACGATGAAAAGCATTTTTTGTTAACCTCGTCTGTTTTATTAAGAGGGATCGATTATTCATACGTCCTTACTCTGTACTGCATTCCTATGTCGATTATTCCAAGAATATGTAGTCCATAATTTGGAATAAGTTTATCTAATTGTGATTTTGTAATTATGGTATAAGGAAAGTCGTAAACTGTGTTTTTAATTGTTTGACAAAGGAAGCAACATCGCTTACTTGAGCGCATTTTTAAGGAGACCAGACAAGAAGAAACAGTATTCATCTAGGGTATATAGGATCTCTAACATCCCTCCATAATAATATGGACAACATTTCAATAGATCGTAATTCCAGTGCATCAACAACTCCCCTTGGGGAAGATATTGTGGAACCCGTCACTTCAACAACTCCAATGGAGAATGATAACGTTCGAGAAAACAACAGCAATAACACCAACAATTTCACTAACAGTAATTCAGCAAACTCTCGATTTATTGAGCCAGTTGCTCGGATGATCCTCCCCACTAGACCGTAAGTACTTTTTCTGCTAAAAATTTAAATATTGTTTTCATAACGTACATGTTTACAAGACGCTTATTTCAAATAAAATTTAAACAACAAATTAACGATTCAAAATGCTCGAGAACTGTCGTTTGCAGAATTGATTTTTAATTGAGAACATACACAATACATGTAAAGGTTAACTGTTCAAGTGTGAGTATAATATTGTCTCACGTCAATCCAAAACACTGATTTATGCATTACATATTGCATGCTTACTTGATCAGTGTACTGTTGTACTGATAATACTGAAGATAATAGAAAGTTATCCTAATTTTCAACGTGTTCCTTAAATAGAAAAGTTACATCTTCTCAAGATTGATTTTTATCCTGGCAGTGTTGCACTTTGCCCCGTTTCCCCCTTCGGGGCAGGGGTACTGGCACACTACCATGCACACTATCATGCAATGCAATACAAAAAGGCATGTAGGATGTAAGGAACAACTACTACGCCATATTGGGTGGGCGTAGCTTAAGACATTTTATGCTGATGCTCTTTGTTGCTCAATTTCTTGAAGTTGATTTTGATAATAGGTTACATGCAGTTGAGTTGAAATGAAACCATGAATCCAACTAGCTAGGGTTCAGCCATATAAAATGCAAACTAAAGAAAATTGAAAATTTTGACGTATTATTTGCGTGCATTTTGATTGATTTCCATATATTTTGATTGATTTTTCAGGATGGAAGTGAACCCATTTAGTAGGCCACGTGATTTTGACGCTCTTAAATCTGAAAGGGCACGATTAGAAAGTTTCTCTCTGCCCCCAGGATGGCCGATACCGTTTATCCGAGCGGAAGATTGTGCACGTGCTGGATTCTTCTTTTTACAGGATGGCGATAAGGTTTGATAGAAAATATTTACAAATAAATGTTATGTAACGGTTTTATGTAGATTTTCCCAGGATTGTTTTCATTATATATATATATTTTTTTTTAAATATGAATTAGGTGCAATGCGCATTCTGTCGTGGAGTGGCCGGAGAATGGGAGCAAGGGGATAATCCAATGGCCGAGCATCGTCGACATTTCCCCAGGTGTCCATTTATTTGTGACCTACCCGTTGGAAATATTCCCATAGGTCAAGATGAGGGTGCCGGGTCTACACACGAGGAGGAGGCAGCTGGAATCGATGTATGTGGTCCATATGCTCCGGATATTAGTCAGCTAGCTTTGACCACTGATCAGCCAGGTATTTCAAGTTTTGAATTTTACATGTTCGTCATTATGGTAAAACTAAATTTGTGTTTACATAGATATTTTCAAAATGTTACAGCTTCCGTACGAGGTGCACAACCCCTTGGAGGAAACGGAAATGAAGTTGTTACAAGCCTGGGTATCAAAACTTGTGGAAATGGTCCTGCTCATCCAAGTCTCGTTACGGTACATTCCAGAATAAAGACATTTACGAATTGGCCTGCTGAAACTGGACAAACCCCCGAAACAATGGCGGAAGCAGGCTTTTTCTACATTGGACGTAGAGATCACGTGAAATGTTTTTATTGTGATGGAGGCCTACGGAATTGGGAAGCTTCAGATGATCCATGGTTGGAACATGCTCGCTGGTTCTCAAATTGTACCTACGTGATTCTCAACAAGGGAGATGGATTTGTTAAGGAAGTAAACAAATCTAACCCTCCCGTTGTGTCTCAGCAGGTGAGACTACACAAACGAACTAAATTAATGAATATTTTGCTGATGGCAAGTGAGCTGGAGAATAATCTGATGGTTTTGGTTTTTCAAAAGTATTTAAATTCAAACAAGCATTCTGCCCTTACTAATGGTAACCCACCGCGTCGAGTCTCAGACCAAGAGCTTCGTGAATTGATTGACACTCCAATTGTTCAGGTACGTTTTTTATGGAATACCTCCACATGATTAAAACCAAGATACTTTATGAAAGTATTCTAAATTGCAACACGTTTTAATGTAGGCCGCATTGGAGATGGGAATGGAGCTAGCAAAAGTGAAGGGAGCTTTACAAAGAAAAATTCAACAAACCGGACAACCATTCCTCACAACTGAGGCTCTTTTGGAAGCAGTTCTTGGACGGGACTCGGAGTATGAATCGGATTCTGACACGGAAACAGATGAAAATGACGAAGAGGAGAACCTGAACCCCGCACCGAGACAGAGACCATCATGCCCACGCCCCAATAATACTTCTACCACTATGAATAATATGACTTCATTTAATGGAATCGGATCTGGCAGCTCAGCGGAGGCTTCATCTAGTTCATCCTCTGAAAACTCTAGTGGTAGTGGTGACGAAGAAACCATTACATCAACGTCAAGACTTACTAAGCCCAAAACAACAGCAGTCAGATGTGGAAGTGGGGATAGCGGAGTTGAATGTGTCACTACAGAGAATTCCAGTGAAGATGAACATGTAGAAAGTCTCGCGGAAGCATCAAACGGACTTGACAAAGGTATGTGGGCAGTTAATATAGCCGCAAAAAAAAATTAGCATTACCTAGCATTCATTTTCACGTTTTATCTAACCCCTAAATATTTTTGTTTACAGAAAATGATCTCGAAGAAGAAGTACGGAAGTTACGAGAGCAGACATTATGTAAAATTTGCATGGACAACCAGGTGGGGATCGTTTTCCTTCCTTGTGGACATTTAGTTTCTTGCACTCGCTGTGCTACTGCGCTATCCAATTGTGCTTTATGCCGTCAGCCAATCAAAGCTGTCGTGAGAACTTACTTGTCATAAATTGCAAAAGTGATCTTTTTCAATTAAATGTGTCACCTGTTCGCAGTGAATTTTGCGATAGTAATTAAACCAACATTGTGATAGCTGCAGCAAAGGATGGTGTTCCATTCCCATTAAAGTGTGGGTCAACGAGATATTTACGCCATAAGATAGAGCATAAAAAACTGCACCGGGTAGTGAAAGTTTCAGATCCAAAGCTTTTGAAACCAGAAAGTTATGGGGCTTGAAAGGGATTTTCTAAACATTACGTAAATGAGCTGACCTGTCATTTTAAAATGAGATTTTAAACTAGTGGCCACTCGAACTTTTAAAAACCAAAAATATGGTTAAATAGCCGAGACTTTAAAGATATTTTTAGAACTTTGAACTTTTTGGGACAAGCTCTGTATCACTGAATAATTAGGGTTTAAAAACAGTAAAAAACACCACAAAATGGCCCATCATAGCTGCAAAATCAACACCGTTTGTTTGCATACTCTTATATAGACATCTCTGCACCGATATCTTATCAATATCCGATTTCTTGAAACGACAACAAAATGCCACTGAAAGTTATCGTTTTTCTCATTCTTGTTTGCGTACATCTGGAAGCAGCCAGTAAGGAGTTTACTGGACAACCTAATTTCAAGTAAGTCTGATCGCAACAAAATATGTGATTATACTTTAAATGTCAATAATAAATATATTCTCAAAATTTATAAATGCACTTGTCTAATTGTATATATTTGAATAAATTTCTCACAGTGACTCGGAATTTTCCGATTTGCAATTGCAAAACATTACGAAGAAGCTTCACAAAGATTGGGAGGACTACTTGTCACCCAATGAAAGTGAAAAGTCGAAGGAAGGAAGGACACTTGATCTTGTTCTCCTAGTAAAGAAGATTAAATTGCTTAAACTTTTAAAGGCGGCTATTATCTTGGAACTCTATCAAGCCTACAACTTTTTTCACAACATGAATGGAGAAAGTACTACTCCTGGGAACACAAACGTAACGTCAACAACCACAGAAACACCAGAAGAAGGCATTATGTGTTCTTCGGACAATGATCTAATCATAGCCGTTGATTCCAGCGGCAGCGTCGGAAGTCACTACTCCACTGAACTGAACTTCACAGCAGAGATTGCTGCATCATGGCGAAAGAACAGTGGGAACAGGGTCAGTGTCTTCATTTATTCTGATTTCGTTGAGCACATTTTTGATCTGGAAGAGAGCAGAAAAATGACCGAAGAGGAAATTAGGTCTGCCGTTCTTGGAGCACCGTTTCACAATGGGGCCACAGAAATGATTCATCTTGCTGTCGAAGCCGCAACGAATGAATTTATCATGCACAGACGGCGTGCCGGTAACCAAAGGGAGGTTCCAAAAAATTTTATCTTATTAACTGATGGTTACTATGATGTTGCCTTGACTGAAACCGCAGCAGAAAAATTTTACAACGTGCCTAGAACTAGGGGATTTGCGGTTGGAATTGGTAAATATGTACATGATAAGGAGTTGTTAGCCATAGCAAAAGCTGAAGGTCGCTTAATTATGGTTGATGGTTTCAACGACC
This sequence comes from Willowsia nigromaculata, assembly GCA_034700605.1. NCBI lineage: Eukaryota > Metazoa > Arthropoda > Collembola > Entomobryomorpha > Entomobryidae > Willowsia > Willowsia nigromaculata. The sequence goes on from JAQIXX010001121.1 coordinate 36,610, forward strand.
TGTCCCAGATTGCAGAGCCAATCAGTAAAGCTATCTGTGAAGTATAAAAACTTAATAGTGACATCAATACTTGTGATTATTTTTGTTTGCTTAGGGATAATTATAGTAAAATTAATATATTAATGTCATAAAACAATATATTACGATTTGTGAATAAATGACTTGGATGATTTCAAATTTAATGTTGGTTTTATTTCATTCGTATCAGCTCTATTTTTTGAAATACGATTTTCGATACTCTATAAATTACGGATTTTGCACCATTTTCACCTGTTAGTCCTTTGGTTTTGGTTTGGAAAATAGAAGTGTGGCGACAAAAGGACCAACTATGCCATTTGTCCAACACGTTGGCTCACTATCAATTTTAATATACAGCCTATCTTGATGATTTAATAAATCTTATAACTACTGTACGGTTAACCATAGAGTAGTCATTAGGAAAGGTTTCATTATAATAAATATGCTAGAGTATGTACGTTAATTCATATGGGCGGAGGTAAATGAATCATAGTTAGCAGCGCAAACACAGATGTTGTTTTATCATGTACCCACCAAGACACTTCTATTAATTAACGCAATCTATTAAATCGTATGCATGAAAGTATAAAGAGACGTAAAAAAGAATTATTCATAAAGTCCACAAGCAAGTTTCCTGGCTTTGCTTGTTTAATTAACATGTAGATTTAAACTCTACAATTCGTATGATTGAAAATTGTCTCTTAAACAAGATGTAACACGATGCAAAATTTCAGATTTTTATCTCAAAAACTGTGACCGGGATTACTCTTTTTTAAATTTCGGATTTTTATTGTGATTTTCTCCAAACTATTTCAACTTTGGGGGTAAAGCATATTGTATTGAGGGGTTTTGAAACATGCTCTAAACGTAAGCAGAATACGCTGTTATCTGGGAGCAGTGGCAAACCCCCTTAAAGGTTTAAGAACCTGACCCTCATAATTGACTTGATGTTTCAGCGCTTTATTTGGTAATAAAGCATTATACGCCACGCTTGTTTTACGATCAAGTTGTCAATGAATCAATCAAGTGCAGGATGAATTGAGTTGAAAATTTTATTTCACGTTTGAGGTAGCCTCAAATATAAAAATCACGATATCTAATAACTTTTTTATTAGAAGACCACAATACAAATATGTAAGATACACGTTGTCCTTTCTGGCGCCAATAAAACCACATATTGTATTGTTTTCTTTCAATTACATTATACAGCCAATATTATGAAATATTATTGGACTATCACGTTCCTGAGATACATACTTAGATTCATTTTTATAAGAAAAGAATCCAGCGTCCAAAACGATCGAATAAACGTATCCTAACACAACATTTTTAATTCCGCTATCGTCATCGAATTGCCAAACAGATGAATAGATTGGTTTGTTGCTCTTCGTTCTGCCCATTACAACTAAATTTGTTGCATTTCGTTCATCATTTGGAGGTAAAAGTCTGTAGTCGCTGCTTTCAGTAGTTATGACATTGGGACCGTTCGACAAACCAAACACTTGTATATCTTGGGTTATCCAATAGCTTGAACCACTGAATGCAACAGCACAAGCCATATGAGATGGAATGTATGTTCCAGTGAGGATATTTCCCATAATAAGACCCCTACACATGTACGCTGGCTCCTGGCCATCTTCTGCAAAATTAACCAGGGATGATTTTTGATCAGATGTAAGTTGATCAACTCGGTACCAACGATGGCGAAAGCAACCTAAAGTTGTCATCAAGCTTTTGTTAACCTTAAAACGATAATATTTTATGGTTGTGAAGTAGTTATTTTAAATTACCTTGGCAGTTGTAAACTTCATTTACGCGGTCTGAATCAATCAGGCTTAAGCCATCCGGGTTGGCAGCAGATCCACATTTCGTTACATCAGTTTGTCTAGGTCTTCCTACGCAATCGTTACAGGGGTAGTGCATCTCACTGTAATAATCGTAAATTTGTGCACGAGTTGTCTCCCAATCTTGTATTCCTTCGATTGCAGAGGGCTTTGTGCATTGGGAGAAATCAAGGTAGTTTGATCTATCTGGTCGTGCATGCTCGTGGTGTAAACATACTGCATGCCCAAGCTCATGAACGTAGTTAGATACCCAGTTACAGTAAGGAG
>JAQIXX010001122.1:0-38727 GCA_034700605.1 Willowsia nigromaculata
TGCAATCAATAAAAATGGCTGAAACTTAAATATTTGGATTCTACGCATCAAAATACATAATACTGCCAATTTTCATCCAAATCGGAGACAAAAAGTTTGCAGACATGATGCGACTCATCTAAATAAATGGCTCTTTACTCAGTACAATGTATTGAGTAGGTATATTTTCGAGTATTGTGTGTAGGCATTTGGGCCGCGGGGGAAATTATTACTTTCATTTTTTATCCGTTTCTTCTTGCTTACCTGAACCGTTTCTCTGCTCTTACTAGTATAATATGGTTTAGCCAAATGTAAGCTGTTTCTTGTTGGGCATTTCGGATGGTAGCTTTCCTTTTTAATGTCGTTGCATATTTTATGACATGGTACTATCATGGTAGCATATTGCATACAAATACAATTTGACTAATTACTATTAATGATCCTTCCTTTTAAACTATTCATTAGTATGTAGTCATTCATATTGCTTTTGTTTTGATGAAGGAAGACCTCCGTACATGCGTGGGAGAGAACAAATTGTGACTATTGTGAGGTGACGTTAATGATGTTTAAATTCTGTACGTTGTAATTACTTACTTTTATTGCAGAGTATAATATCATAATTAATTAATGTCGCAAAGTCAAAGTCAATCGATTCAATCAAACTTACATATAAGTGAAAAATAATGAACATCAAATATAAATTGTTTATTTATGACTGTAATTAAGTAATTATACTCTCATGTCAATCATCATTAAATTTAAAAAAATTGCCCATCATCAATTTTAATTAAGCCAAGACAAAAGAAGGCTCTGGTTTTTACGGTGTCCACAGGTAGGAACTCAATTTTTCTTTCCAATTAACCGTTAGCACAGAAGCTGATAACGTTAGGATATTATTTGAAGTAAAATAAGACATACATTTCTATCTGATCAACTAATATATTGTGTCCGTGCTTCATAATTACACTTGTAAATATAATTTTTACAAAAGACTTTCTTTCATACAATACAGACTCTTAAAAAGTATTCAATCGTATTCATTTCATGGCCAAGACAATATTTAGTTCAGCTTGATTATTAAATGACATCTGCAATAATGAATGAGATCAAAATGTTAAAATAATATTCTCCCGGCCGACTGTCCTGATATAAAAAGTCATTTAAGAACGGACAAAACTATGATAATAAATAATATACTAATTATTATGATAGAAGGCAACGCATAGGAAATTTGTTTGCTGCCAACTCTAAAAATGGCGTAAAAGCACAAGGACAAGTAAAGCAGTGGTGCGTTTCGAACCGAAATATACGAATATACCTTCTCTGGTTACTCTTACTCTGGGCAGTAAAAGCAGTAAATGACATCCATAAAAAATGCAATTGCACGCAATGCAATGGAATAGAAAAAATGAAGGGTGAAGTGTTAATGTGCTGGCTAACCACGTGGTCCACTCTACAACAGTCCTAAGTCCTATGATGGAAGATATTATGCATAATCTGTGTATGTATTATGTATGTACACATTAAGCACATTGGGCATTGATAGAATGCTCTTCCTCGCACACTAGTCATAACAAAACATGAAAAAATAAAATCTGAACGTAAATAAACCAAAAAACGTGAGTTAGTTGTTCTCTACTAAAATCAATGCAAGCGCAATAGAAATAAACATAGTTTACCAGTTTACCCATGTATCATACTTAGCCTCACTTTGTTTCTTTGTTATTATTGTAACGAGATGTTTAACTGAAAAATTCATCGGATTTTGTAAATTCTAATCGTGTTTGACGCGTTTGTTTATCTAGTGTATCTAACTTCCACTCATGACCTTTGTGTTGTAGTATATCACAGATCACAGTACTTCAGGATACTTAATTTTAGGTATACAGGTAATTTTTAATTTTGCTTTTCCCTCTGTGTAGTATTGACTGTAATTATAAATTACCATGATTGAATTTGCGAGCCTCAAGATTTGAAGTGATAGACAACCTAAAAAATTGGTATTTACAATTGTCAGATTGACACTGATAAAAAAAAGTCGTTGGTCAAACGTGGAAGGGGCATTATGAAAATTATTGTTAAATTCACACCAAAGCTATTTAAAAGGCAATAATAACGATTCACTCACCAAACATAATTTGTTCCTTTAAAAAGGCGTATTCTTTGTCACAGATGAAACTAAATGCTACGTATAACCTTCAGCAGGGGGAATTTATTCGAAAAAGTTTTAGTCTATCGAAACATGTTGATTAGTGCAAAATGCACAACAAGACATCTTATTCATAGGATACGAGATTTGACACAAACACAACCCTTGAACAGTCACTGTTTTATAACTAACTTTGTACCTTTTTTTCTTTTAGGAAATTTCACTGAGATCCGCTGAGATGGACAACTCTAAGAAACTGAAAATGTTGCAGGAGCTGGACAGCAAAACAGGTATGAAGAACTGTACATGTAATCCACTAAAGCGCACTTGAAGCATTGTTAATTTTTACTTTGTGCGTTATTCACTTGTTAACTAACTCGGCACACTTAGCATTTTTTGGCATAATATTACTTATGAGACAACGACAACGGGCTTGGCTCTAAATTGTGTATTGATTATGTGGCACAAAGTGTTCTCCCTACTTAGGTACTATTATGGTAGAAAAATTAAATATTAAGCGAAGCTTCTGACTTGTGAAGTTTATATTGGTCCTTATGGGTATAGAACACTGCTGGTTCTTCATCTTCATAATTATTATTACGTTCACACTGCCACCGACGAAATTGTGCAGTTTTTAAAACCTTAAGTTAGCAATGTACAATTTTCTTCATTTACCAAAAATAGTTGTTCTCGTTACCTTTCACACAATGTACGCTCTCCCATCTGTCCGTTTTTATTCTGCATGTGTAATTAGCAATATCTCACGTATATTACTTTCACTTCCCTTGCCCACATCCTACTTAAACTGCCTCTGCCTCTTTTTTCCTCGCTCACTTTCTCCCACTTTCTCCGTCATCCTATTGTTGCTTACTTGATCTTGGTCATGAAAAGGTGTGTGTGAGGTGGATCGGGTAGCAGAGTTGTGTGCTCTGTGCAGACGTAGCAGTCTACGTAGTGCTTGTATAGTTACTTGTTTTCAGAGTCTCTCTTCCTGGCCTTTTCACTTTCTCCTCTTGTATTCACGTTTTGTTCATCTGGGACTGAACTTACATTTACACAGGGAGAAGCTAATGTTACCGTCGTAAGTGCTGCTGATTTTATTGAAGCATCCGAGATGCTAAAAGGCCGAAGATGAAGAGGAATTGCGATGATGATGTACTGGAATGGAAAGCAATAGCAGTAGACGATGTGGAGCCACAGGCAAAATTCGCTTTCCATTTTCTATATGTATCTATAAAATAGATTTTTTAAAACCAGAGCAGCAACAGAGTCGGACCGAAACAGGATAGTATCGGTTTTCCTTGTAAAAAAATGTACTCTTTAGTACATGCTTACATACATAATTTTTGAGGACTCTGGAGCATTCGCATTCCAGGAAGATGTAGTAGATGAAAATGTGTAGGGAGGAAGCTGCAATAACATTTCTGCACTTCTGATTCAGTGCATGGTGGTTTGGGTTTGTAGTACAATAGGGAAAGTGCTAAAGCCACAGTTATATAGGAAATAGAGCGAGATGGAGGCAGTTTTTTACTTCCTGTGTTAGCCTTGGTGTATATTTCAAGGTTTGAGAATTAATATTACCACTCATAGGCCCATAAGTACTTTATGCAGTTTTGGTGTTATATGTTGGTGACAGTAGTGGACTGGACATTCAACATTACGTATTGGATATTATATTGTCTCTGAAAAATTTTAATATTTCGGAATTAGATGCTGCTAGCACTTAAATCAAATGTACATAATACACAGGCGTTCCTCACGCAAGACCACGCCATGACATCATGATGCCTTTGGAGAGAAAGGTATTTCTTAATTGAGCATGATATTTGAAAGTCATTCTATTTCGACAACGTATGGCAGTCTCGAATACTATTTCGAGCTACAATAAACTCTTAGACTGATCATTTTCATGCGCGAGTCAGAATTTTGTAATTCATAAAAAACATGCAAGCTTATCTTATAAAAATTAGTTGTCTAGTCCATTCATCATCATCAATTGTTAACTAGCTGTAGTATGAAAAAAAACACTGGTTTTGTTTCTATAATATTTGGATAATCGTGAACACGCATAAATGCTGCATAAATAAATACATGCATAAGTTATAAATTATCTCTAATACAAAAAATTCACAACTATTAGCAGTTAACAGTAGCATCTTGCATCAATAATCAATATGATTTTCTTGGTTTCAGACTGGGAAGCAGCCATTAAGGAAAAAATGTTACAATCCGCTAGCAAAACTAAGTCAGTTAAAAATACCGGAAAGCTTACAAAATCCCAGAAGAAGCGGCTGAAACTGGAAAAGCAAAATCAAGAAATTCAAGAATCTTTGAAGGCAAAAAATATTGAAACAGTTGTTTACACCAATCCTGACTCTATTTCAGCTAAATTAACTAGACAAACTGCTAGAGAGCAGCATCTCGCAAGTGCAAGTACTGATTTGACAAATACCGCGTCAGGGATAGATATCGACATGAGAAAAACGAGATTTGAGATAATGAAATTTGGCATGAATAGTCTGAAAGCTAAAGACCTTGAAGATGCTGAAACGTCTTTAGCCATTAGTTTAGGGGCAAAACCTAAGCCAAAACCCTCAGTAAATTATAAAGTTCTCCAAGCGCAGCGTAAGAAAGAACGTGATTTAGAAAAGGAAGAAGCCCTTACCGCAGTTAAGCCAAAACTGTCTGTCAACATGAAGAAAAAGACTCCAAAAGCATCATCCAACCGCGACGGGAAAAAAAGTTCGAAACGAGCAGATTTCAGTAAAAAGCAACGAGCAAAGGTTCCGCGCACGAATAAAAAGTAAATTTCTTGATAGTTAAAATGTTAAAATAGTTTTAAGAATTTCGAAAAATAATAAAACTTTTACTTTTAACACAACTTTGATATTTGCCAATTCGGTTAAATTTTATTGAATTTTTCAGCCAATCAAGAAAACCTTCTCCTACCCAAACATAATTATAGCCAATTACAATTATTCCGATAAATTAATAAATATAAAAAAGTCATACGTTTTTGCACATAATTGCCAGAAAATTTGATCAACTCATTTCGTTTGATCAACAGCGTTGAGTCACACATATCTATCAATGTCATCAATCAAATGGAGTAATATACTGATCTGCCTGAGACTCTTACTCTTGCTGACAACATTTTCAAAATACAACTAATTACACCAACATTCAATTATGTTTATAATTTAAGACAGTGCAGTCCATGTCCTCTGCGGAATAGACCATCGTCGTCATATCTGATATACGTACAGACAGATGCATACCTAAGTTCATTGTTTTGAAATCTTGCAGATTCCCATATAACTTAAGAATATAGGTATTTGATTTAACTTACTACTTAACCGTACAATTAATCTGGATATACAGGTACTGTACTGTCGCTGCTTGTCATGCCTGCATCATATTTTCAGTTGGATGAGTATATCATAAAAAATTTTAATCTTAATTATTTGTACATTTACTCCATCATGAATATTTATACTTAAATCGATTATATTCATGAATTTCCAAATTTATGAAAAATAAAAAAACGTTCGGATTCAGTTTCATTCACCTTCTTACTACTATAAATTCTTCATATTTTGTTTTGGGTCAAATCTTAATATAATAATCATTAGTTTTATAGCGTTCTATGTTCGAATTTAAATTTTGTGGAGTGTCTCAAAGAATAAATGCTCTCAGCATAATATGAATATATGTCAATATCCTAGATTATTTTGAACCGCTATGAAATATTTGAATTATAAGTTTGTCACCAAACGGGCTTTTATAAACAACGCCGTTTTGCTCAAAAATATCCTGTGGAATGCCTAGATTTACCAGAAAAATCTTAACTGTAGGGTCTGAGGGATATGCTATCGGTAAGACTGGTGAAACAATGACTATTTTTCGATTCTTGTGAGAAACCCCACAAGCTGCGTCTAACTGTTGACGGTAAGATGAGATCAAAGGTGGATCAACAAAGACCACTGGACATTTCTTCAACCATCGCGAATACGGAGTAAAATTCACTTTCCTGGACAGGTGATCGTCTGCAGCCATTATAACCAGATCAAATTGCAAACCTTTGAAGTCTGAAAATTTACAACAAACATTTTCTTTAAAAAGGTGCATGGTAGTAGTGTGCAATTCCTCCTTTCATACTCTTCTAATTCTCTTCATAGAGATACAACAAAAGACAAATACCTGACACTTGTCGAGAAAACATTTCCCCACAGAAATTGTACAACAGTTCCTCTGGGGCGCACAGTTGCAGTTCCTCCTTGGGTGCATGAACGCACGTATGGATACCCATACTAGCCAAAATTCGGGCTGTTGCTATTCCAATGGCACCCTGCCAATGTGGACCTGCACAAATCAAAACCCACGGACGATCTTCAATACGTTCAGGGCTCAATCTAGCAAACAAATGGGTAGAATTTTAATACCAACTTTAACTTTAACGAATTATCCACAATACTGTATGTTTTTTCCCAAAATATTACCTGTAAGAATCTCCCAATAATGGAAGGACTGACTGAGCGACGGCTCTACCCATTACCTCCACAACTCTGGAATGCGTTAAACCAACTTCATGAGCTAAATTCAATATTTTGCTGCGAGTTGGTAGATCAACTGACGGAATAACAACACCAGTATCAGTGACAAACTGTTTGACGGACTTTACAGATTCCTTCACAGTTACCGATTCAACAACTCTTTCAGCGTTGTAGGTTGTATCGGTTGTACTAAAATGTGGATTCTTCACCACCTTTGTCGGTTTGCTGCTGGCTACAGGTACTAGAAATACAAACAAAAAAATTGCACATTCACCTATTACCTATTTACCAAGCAATCTGTATCAGGAAAGTAGGAACAGATTTAACATACGTTTCTCAAATTGCGCATTGCTTTCCTCAAAATCAAACTCTGTAGCCATTTCGTCCTTACTCATGGATTCAAATGTTTCCCCGTGACGTTGTCGTCCGCCTTTTTGTTGGCTTCGTGGAGTTCTAGGATCCGCAGAGATATCTAAACGAACAACGGTTATGTTATACCTTTCTTCAAAACTTTGTACATGATATAGCGACAAATGTATGTATGGATGCATTATAGCAATTATAGCTTACTGTTTGATTTTGGTGTTCTCGTTAAAGTTGACCGACTTTCTTCGCAGACCACGATAGACGTAGTGCTTGACTCAGATTGAACAAACTGACTAAGAACTCCCAACTTCTTATGATCATAAGTGACGATTTTTTGTGAAGAAAGTTTTGATGGACTTTGTGTATCGGTTTGCTTTAAGTTTGCAGCAGGTACAACTGAAGGTTTGCTGGAATTAGCAACGGCATTAAACAGGGCTTGTCCATTGACTGAAATACCAGTATTGGCTGCCAAATTTCCAAATGTCCGCATGAGAATATCATTCCCGTCATTGGAAGTAGTATTTGAAGAAAGACAAGCATTTGTACTTGGTTTGTGATTCGTCCCAGTTGAATTTCTATTATTGTTTAAACCCTTATTTGCCGTAAAGTTAATGACAGGCGATAATCCTGTTTGTTGTGGCGATGAAGTAAATGAGGAACTGATGTCACCACCGGGTTTTCGTGGCGTCGGCTTAGCTATCATATGACTGTTGGATTCTACGTCAGACTCTGATGAGTTATTTTTTAACGCCATCTCCGCCATGGCAGAAGAGATTGAGTTTACAAGTCGAGCAGAGCTATTGTTGATGTGAGAGGAAATCTGTGCGTGATTACCTGCAAAATATAGAGTCAAATATTAGTCATCTTTTGTTAGCAACTCTGTGTCTAGTAAAAAGTTTGAAAATTTTAGTTTAATTTAATACCATTAACAGTCCTTAAGGAACCACTTCCATTAGATATATTTGGAATACTGGACTTATCAAAACCAGTGAGCTGTGATGCATTATATATTCCAGGTTCATCACTTTCGTCAATATTTGGTTTTTGAGTTTTTAATGCCTCACTTTGGCAGTACGCGGATTGCAAATTCGCTTGGATTTCATTTGCTTTTCCCATTACTTGTAAATCAGCAATTTGGCTAGACCTGTGGTAAAAATGATTTCAATAATATCAGATCCTTCATGTAAAAATTATGCAGTTAAATTGAAACATATTATGTACAACAATAAGTTTAAAACTGAAACTCACAGTAAAACGAAACCATCAGGTAACATTGCTCCATTGCTCATTGCCTGATCTAATACAATAGCTTGTTCTGCGCTGTCCACATCGATTTCCCTAACAGTTCCAATAATATGCTGGACGTCTCCATATTGTCCAGGTTTCGTTTTCACTGACAAAATGCACCCCACAAACTTTTCAGTCTGTTTCTGCTTCTCGTTTTTCGACATTTTTCCAGCGGTTTTCGATTCAACTTATTTCGTTACAATAGAATCCTTGAAGTATTGAAAATCTAGCAAATATAAACAACGCAAAGATTACAATTAAAATATGAAAGTACACAATGATAAATCTCATCAAGCAATATGAATAACTGTTTATAAACTTACATATTTGTGAGAATTACGCACTAATTATTATTAAAATTGCAGATGCAGACCTCGTCCAGTCCTATCTTGACGTTAGTTAAATACAAAAAAGTAAAGCTTTGCTTTTCTTATCCTATGAATTTTTGCTGCCTTTAAATTTAGCAACTGCTCATCATGGCTGCTGGCTAATTAATTAAGATTTGTAAACAATGCTGCTATACAACGTTCTAGCTTTCTCTAGGAAATTTTTCTAGACAGAAATCACTTGCACTATAATACAAACTACAAGTCAACAATATTGAGTTCTTGTACGTGCATGGTGCATTAAAATGCAATTTACTATCAACTACGTATTCCGAAGTCGTGGTTTTTGTTCGGTTAAAAGTGAACTTTTAGGAACTAATCAACCCTCCAAAAATGTAACGAGCAAAACCAATTGTTCTATCACACTTCATATGCTACGTTTACGCTTTTTAACAGTAACGAGCAGCAGCTGACACACGTGCATTAATTGTGAATCTACACTAAACTCACATTTCTTTGTATTGAAATTGAATGCATCAAAGTGCATGTATGATTTACATATAGAGGTCACGACGTAGTTAAGTTCTTAACATGCAAACAAGTATGAAAACTTTAATTTCTCTAGTCCACGTCAACTTGAACTTAGAATTACGAGTTTAAAATTCCGCGTTTCACGCACAAACAATCGATTAAACTTTAGAGAAATTATGCTGCTTTTATCAGTGAAAATTAACTATTTGTCTGTTAATTACAGAGAAAATTGGAATAAAGAGAAATTTACGATAGGAGACACAGAATAAACGTGAAGAGAAGAATGAACAACGTGAGGATTCATATGCGTATGGATCATAAAATTTGTTATTAATATTAACTGTTCTTCTTTCTCTGTCTCTCCTCTGTGTGCATTATTTCCTGCACTATCAATCAACTATGTAATGTACTAATGTACTGCTTTGTTTGTTAATAAACGTGAAGGGTAAAAACTAACACGACTGCGACATTTATTGTGTTTCTTTACTTACTTTTACGTATATCACACCGTATGATGAAGAGATGAGAAGGACAGTTTTTGATGAGGATGACTACATGGATGGCAAAAAAATATCTGTTACAATTTTAGCAAGATTAACTATGCATGCTTGCCGAAGAGTCATACAATGTGAGCAAATGAGTATACTTTTAAGTGAGTAGTGTTGTTGAGCATCTCAGTCTGCTGCACTATGATGAGTAGTCAAGTTTTTAAAATGTTCAATTTTATTCAGCAAGTAAGTTGCATGATGATGGTCGGTCGGTACAGTCATATTAAATTCATAAAATAGAATAGGCAGGTGTACCCGAAGTGTACGATATGATATGCGTAATATACGGCACGGCATAGTGTGTTTAAAAAAGGAAAGATAGGTACGTCAAAAGCTGTGTTTTGTAAAGCTGAGAGGATCTTCAAACTTCACACCTCGCATATAACAGTGTTGCAGCAGCATTAGCATTACAGATCATGACTGACTACTACTCTACGACTTCTTTCTACGTGTTGATAGAGACCAACCAAGAACAAGTAATAATATGCGTTCATGCTATTTCGCCTCATATTCACTCCAAATACGACTTTATGCGATGGTAGTGGTCAAATGAAACAAAGTAAATAACGTCCAGTTGCTTGCGTCCATAACACTTTGTTATGATAAGATCTAGTCTGTCCTGAACAACATTATACCACCTGCCCAGTTTGTACGATATCTGAAAATTGGGGTAATCTAGAACCCTATTCTGTAGTAATCAGTATTGCTTTTCCAATTTCCCATGTCTATTAAAAACCAATTCATTGTACCAACCAAACCAACCCGACTCCCAATAAAAAGCCATAAATATAAGGCTCTAATTGTGTCACCCTGTGTGAAAGCTTTTGCCACCACGGCCGTGCACGGTTAATGATATTGTGATAAACCATCCACAGTACAATAAGAACTATACAAATGAACATATTCCAAAATTACTCTGCAACGGAAAACGATAATTAGAATGAAACGGAAAAGAAAGCCCTTCTTCTTCTTCTTCTACATCTAGAGACTCTACATCTTTCAAAATGCCAAACATCAATCAAGCAGGAAAACAGAATCGATGTACACCGTTGTGTAGTTAGATTCACAGAATATTTGAAAAAATCATGAAAAATAATCAGCAAAAAAATAAACAAAAATATAGACTACCTATATATAAATAGAAGAAAGTAGGTAGGATGTTAAATGCATAATGCAGTGTCAAGATTCAATATTTAATCTCAAAAGCTCAATCTTTCTCAGGATTATATGTATCTCTTGCAATAACACCAAATCCATTCAATATTGCTCGCATACTTTCTTAACATATGTACGTATACAAATCTTCCTTAGTTAAAAATATTACATAATATGTTTGATGGAAGGATTCTACTAAAACTTTCGACCCCTTTATATGCTAAGGTGCTACCAAGTTACCGAGTTTGGGCGATATTTGTGGATGTGGTTTGTAATAGCAATTTGAATCATTGTTCAAGCGATTCAAAATCCCGGCATCCATTTCTTCTGCATGTGGTAAGACAAAATCTGGAGTTAGTATTAGTTCAGTCAAATTCGATCAAAGTGCATGGATATTCGGTTTGACAAATGCCACCAAAACTCAGTTACATAAGATATGCATGAATAAAAAATTGATGGATTCTTTGTTTTCTTTCATCTTGACGTCTTGAATCTGGACACAGAAGAAAGGTTAGGTTGTCCCGTAAATGCTCTAGGGATACAGGCTTCCCTATTTCTTATCTAGAATGATGGATAATCGATTGACAAACAAGACAGTTTTGACTTTGGCTATACATAACGGGTTTAAAAAGCATTTTAGAATTTCTGCCTACGTCTATGCACATTTCTAGCATTCTCGAACGTTACTCGAGCTACTACACACCAGAGTTTTTGAAGAGTTAAAAATGATGCACCAGCTAACGTTTTCGAGTTTTAGTTTTTCGCATCGTCAAGTTTATGTATCATTGCATTGTCAATGGGAATGTGGATAACTTGGCACCGTGTCAACTTGCTCTAGTAGCATCTTAAATTCTTCAAGTAGTCCTCCTCATGTAATGCTACATTATTCCTCCACGGCCACGCACGGTGATTCAGATGAGGCTTAATTGGTCACAACGAACGTCTATTTAAAACTTGGAAACATCCATCTCATATACGCAGTAAATAAAAATAAACTTTAGGAAACAGGCAGACACTATCGTATACACTGTTTGATGCATAACTTAAGATACTCATAAATAACATCATAGTAATAATTTGCACTACCGATTAGTAGAAGCTAACGGTGAACTAGAACTAGACCAACGGCGAGTGGTAGAGGTGCTACAAAATATATACTTTATGTACATTTCAATTTCAGAATTTGCTTTGCTCCTTCAAAATTTACAGCTTAATGAATGTCTGGAATGATAAAATGTGTGTGATCAAAGATATGGCTACTTTTAAATGTTCAGTGCAAGTCGTCTCAACACTATTGTTGATTTTCGGCGTGTTGTGCGAAGCGCAAGAGATTTCTCTTCCGTTTCCATCTTTAATAAAAGAGATTGAACCAACAATCTCAATTTACTCGCCCACTGGAAATCCAAGATGCTTCCGACTTGTTGGGGGTGGCACTGCAACAACTCGAGATATAGTTGCTGTTGCCAATGGGCATGGTGCTTTTGAGACGGGTCGTGTCATATTTTTGGTTCACGGTTATAAAGATAATGAAAATTCCGAATGGTTGCACGTTTTAAAGAACGCTTTGATGAGTGAGCGACAGCAAACTGTTGTTATAGTGGGATGGGGTGGAGGCGCAGATCTCCCAAATATTAGCTATAAGAAGGCATTGGCCAATACTAAAACTACGGCTATATGGATTGGAGAAATTATCACGGAATTACGAAAGATGAAGCCTTCCATTTTTATTTGGGTAAGGCCACACTTTTGTCAGACTAATCATATCTAATTAAATTTTGCAGGTTATACGGATCTTATGCAATATCGATAAGGAATGAAAGTTACGAATCCGTATATGTATAAGATATCAGATTTGAAAATTTCATATCAAACTCTCAGCAATATGCTATGCTTTTTATTCAGTACTAACAATTTAAATTAACTAAATATAAAGTATATTGTTTTCATTTTGAAGAGTTTGGTAAGGATTTAATTGATATGTTGTATAAATTGCGTATTTCGAAATCTCAGGGTGTCGGCCATTCACTAGGATGCCATTTATTAGGCTTAGCAGCTAGAGGCTCTCCTAATTCCGTCAATCGGATTACAGGTAAACGATCAAATTTATTTGTTAATTATCAACCATCACAGTTCCATCATATGCCGTTTTAAAACCTTGTTATTATTTTATTTTTGATAATTAATAGCTCTAGATCCTTCTGGTCCATTCCTGGAAACACGGAATTTAAATCTACGCCTTCGTCGCACTGATGCTTCTCTTGTAGACGTCATTCATTCAGGTAGAAAAGATACTTGTAAAAAGACATAGCGTTTACTGCTACCCTACTTCCAGGATAGTCTAATCCTAGCAAGTCAGTGGCAATATTATAGAATTAATCTGTACTTTAAACTATAAAATCAGAAGTCTCAAAGGCAATACGGCCCTGTAACCCAAGTCACTGCAAATGCTAACTTTATATAAAAAAGGAATGCTACAGATACGGGATCACGGTTATTAATTGTTGCAAGCTCCCGCAGTACATTCCAGATTCTAGATTCATGGGTCAGTAAAATCTTGCTATTTGGCAAGAATTATTTAGGAAGGTTACGGTCGCACATCTTCTGACAGTAATGTGTATCTAATTTTAATTTTGCAATTAAACACTTGGTAAATAGCTTTCATTCATATCTAGATGGCTGTACAACGGACACCAATTCCAATTGTTGGGTCTGCCCAAACTGTCATTATGGAACATTGGTAAGTTGGTCTTTCCCATTTAAAATACATCGTATGCAAAAAAATGCATGTTAACATGCACATTATTTTCTGTCATGTAGGTGCCACTAGGAACTATCGATTTTTATCCACGATATGGTCAAGTACCTCCTTACACGAATCCTTTGGATATTCATCGCAGCCACGAAAGAGCTATTGACTTGTTTATAATAAGCATATCCCATCAAGGGCTTTTCAGTACTAATGAGACCCTTGACGGCTCACCAGGAATCGGCCAACTGATAGCAACTCGACAAGTTCCTGTAACTGCTGAAATGGGATATTGGGCAGACACTTCATTTATCCCTGGAGCAACTGATTCAAGAGTGAATTTTTATGTCAATCAGGAAACCATGTCCGTCGCAGACAGAATGTTGAGAGATATGCCTCGCAAATCCGGCATGAAACATTTTAGAAAGAGAGATCTAGCCCAAGTTATAGAGTGTGAAACATTGCCCTCCAATAATGGAATCAGTAAATACCTAGCAGACATTTTAAAAGTGGGGATATTTTGGATTTCTGGTTGGCTTTTGACACAGTGATCAGCGTGTACCTTCAGTTTATTAACCCTTTCGTTTATTAAACATTAGTTATTCGCGTTTGAGAGGTAGTATATGCGTTTACGTTGTACATACTAGCACCTGTTGTAGCAGTTTGCAAAAATATTATATTTTCTGTAGACTTTACTTTTGAGCCGACTTGGTAGCTCTGTCCAGTAATGTCGTGTGCTTAACTTCTTACAATATTTCTTCCTGGATCTTATAAATATTGTGATTGTTATCTTCTATACAAAAGATCCTATGAATTATAAGCGTTAGATTTGCTGGTGGTAAGGCATGCTTGTGTAAACTACTTAAGATAAATAGACAAAAGAGGATCCGCGTAAATATGCTAAGCTA
Source organism: Willowsia nigromaculata (assembly GCA_034700605.1). Classification (NCBI taxonomy): domain Eukaryota; kingdom Metazoa; phylum Arthropoda; class Collembola; order Entomobryomorpha; family Entomobryidae; genus Willowsia; species Willowsia nigromaculata. The sequence goes on from JAQIXX010001122.1 coordinate 14,549, forward strand.
GACAACAAAGGAACTTTGCGTTGTATGTATTTCTCAAGTTTAGGTACCCAAGACTAGTTTTTGGTGATGTAAGAGAAAGTATCTAAACAGGGGTAGTTGATTGATAATATTTGCAATAAAAAGAAGACAATGAAAGTTATCAGATTTTGAATGACACAAAATTTAGGGAAAACGGAACGAAACTTGAGGGGAGCTACATAAATGTACGAAATGGGAGGAAAATGTATTGTAAAATCAATATTTGACATGTGACCTGACATACTTAAAATCAAGACATCGCATAATGAATTTAAGTAGTGTTATTTATTAGCTAATATACAACACTTGACACTTTGTAGATACTTTCATATACTATGCATCAAATAAAAACGTTTACTATAAGTTCATCGTTTACCATACTTCAATTGTAATTAACATTTTATTTTACGGATACTTGTATGCTTTCTACTAGAAGCATTTAACTCAATTGGCACCTCGTTTGGGGTACTGAATATACCAAAAATACTACATGTAAATACCTGCTAGATGAAAACTGATAAACGTGTGAAATAATTGTGGACTCTTTTGCACTAATTAAACACGTAACTACATATAATCCAAAATTCCATAAAGATGTTTTAAATGTTGCTACAATATAAACGACTCCATTACTCATAAGCCATACATTGTGGAAACTACCTGTTTATTACCTTTGCTGATAACATAACAATTTCACCCAAACATAACGATCTTCACGGGGACAAAGCCAAAATCTAAAATCCTGCATCCACTTCAAACGTTCTGATAAAGTCATTAAGAAAGCAAATAATGATGATTAAAATCAAGGCATGCTATTTTGCTTAATTACTGATTCAATGCAACTTGACTGTAGTTGACAAGAAAGACATAATGAAGATAATGACTGACGCCTAAAAACACATGAATAAAGTTCTAAAATTCTATTCAAAGCTCCTTGTGAATTGTGTGTGTACTTTTCTCGACACTGTTGACGTAACAAATTGAAGTTAAAACCAAATCTAAATTTAAGAATTCAACACAAACAATCTCTGTTTTTCTATTTCCTCATTTCATTTTGCCAAGTTCCATTTGACAAAATATGTGGAATTTGACATGACCCATAAAATAATTTGCGGGATATTCATTGTAAGTAAAATGAATGCATTGAAATGGAAGTAAATGAATAACAGGAAACATCATCACATAATGTCCTTGGAAAGGTTTTCACTTACAAATCATATCAGTTCGTTTTTGTATTACATATACTTATTTGTAATTCGCAGCCTTCAATTTCGTACAATTTTTGAGTTGTTGGATTCACGATAGTCGATAATTACGATGACTTTCATTGTACAACAGGTATTCATTAACTTTATCTTGTATATTAGATCACAAAGTCTTGTAGTTCTACCTAGTAGTTCTACTAATCACGAATGAAAAAATAATCACTTTCCCCAATGACATTTCATACTTTAAAATTGTATGTCTTTATAGCATATCTCTGACTTTTCCTTTCTCCATATGTCAAAAGTCATAAAACGAAATTACTAAGAGACTTGTGCAAAAATGTCTTGTTGATTTTTTGTATATTTTTTATTGAAACTTGTTGTATCACACAATTGACACAACTCTCAAGATTTGTTGTATTTATTAATTATTTTTTGTTTTCGATGATCACCCATCACGCATGTAGTATTCAATTCAATCTACCAATTCAAAACTATAAAAAGACATTGTCTTGTTTGTAAAAAGTTTTTAAGCTTAAAACACTTCTGTAATCCTGGTTGTATGCAGTAAGAACTCATTTCCACTGCTTTTCTGTCATCATGAAACTAGAGGGATCCGATGAGGGTGACTTTTTGTCTGACGGTGAACTCATAGAAGATGAAAATGAGTTCACCGCTCCTAGTAGGAACAGTGCTACAGGAAATGAAGCTGACATTGAAGATAACGTACTTCCACCATCTACGCCAACACCGGTCATGCTTTGGGAAAAATTGCGACTTAAGCCTCCCGAGTGTTTGCCTACAACACCATGCAGACTAGCTTCGGCAAGGGAAGAATTTATGAAAAGTATCACGCGAAGACCGCCCTCCACGATAGAAAGGTTCTACTTTTATGACATATGACTTTAATAATTCGATTTCAATGCCACATGTCAAGCCTTTACAATTTCCTGTTAATGGTACTACCTATACCCACAATGTATATAACTGCATACATATTTTATGGAAAATTTTGTAAAACGAAAAATTTAATGCATGCAGCAGTCCGTAGAGAAAAACGCATTTAAAAGAAATGAAAGAAGATGTCATAAAATTTCATTTATGATGAAAGCCCAAGAATCCTTGCAACTGCATATTACACACGTGAATAAATCTTTTCATATTTTCTCCAAACCATTAGGCTAACATATCGACCAAAGTCAGCGATAGAAACAATAACCGACACGATAGAAAGGCCAGAGGGTGAGCCCCTAGAGTTGTTTTGAACTATTGTTCCTAGATTTATTTTAATTTTCATTGGACTTCCTTCTAGTCGCCTGCTTATAAACGAAGTTTATAAACCTTCTATCACTATCAAAACTATAGGTCATGTGCCGCCATTGGCTCTTCCCAATTGGCATAGCCTACCTTTGGATAATAAGATTCCTGGAATCCGATCTCCCGTGGGGCTACTTTACTTTTCTCCAGGAAAACTTTCAAGTCAGGTCTGAGCCTTTGTGAATAAATATAATCAATTCACCGCCAACAGGAAGGAACTTGTCTTTCTGCTTATGCTAAACAATTGTATTGCTACTACTCTGATTTCAGCTGCAACGGAAAACGAAGGGATTTCATCTGACAGATCCTTACAATAGAGAACGTGTTGTCAGGTCCCCCTATTCAGCTCTCAACGACCCCCACGCAAAAGACTTTATTAATAGACCAGAAACAAAACGATTGCTTTATAATCAGGGCTTAATTAATGAGAATAATGAAGTTATTTACACCCTCCGAGAATTTAATGAATACCGGGACTACCTAAGGACCGTGCATGGTGATGATGTTCATGAAAGCGTTCATGGCGCGGTAAAAACTTATTAGTCGCTTCATATGGCATCATGTGCAAATTTTTGTGATTGTAAATGATATGCTCTAATCTTTTCATGCCACCTAATAACAAACTCGTTGATGGGATTTAGGATGAGCTCTGGAAAAAGGAAAAGGCACAGTTAAGAAGTATTCAGCATTATCTCAGCGTAACAGAAGGGAAGGAAGCAGAACTGAGGAGAAAGTTGAACAGAGTGAGAAACTTTGTGAGCCATTCCAGCCAGACTCCAAGGTTAGATTGTAAATACCAGATTGCCAACGCTAAAAATAGTTACGTATTATGTTAATTCGATACTGCATCTAGTTTACCATAAAAGGTTTCCATTATAGTATCAAGTTTTACAGAGGAAAAAGTGAAAAATAAACGGTTTTAACAACTTCAAAGAACATGCTTTTTTTGTGGTTGTAAATAAATCATGTCCGCTTTCTCTTCCCCATGCAGATACATTCGCAAGCAACGGCTTACGGAAGCAAGACTAATAGCATTTGCTAAACAAAAGGAGCAAATACAAGCGGAGAAGATCGTGAGGAGTATTGAAAAAAGTAGATTACAGCAACAAAAGTTGAAACTGTTGCTTGAAGAAAGGGAAAGAGCTGCTGTTCAAACTTATCAACATTCTGTCATGAAAATTTTACATTCTATGGAAAGAAGGACTCAAGATGCCATATTGATAAAAAGGGCGCACGAAAACCATGTAAATCTTGAATCTATTTATTTTTTATGTTGCTCCCTTATAAAAATGACGATGACATGTTGATTAATTGCGATTGCACAACAAAGTCTTGATAACATACATCCGCGAAAATGATCATATCTCTCAAGTTTAATATGCTTGCTTTTCATTTGACCAAACACCTACGTAACATTAATGTATAATAATATTCTTTTGAAAAAGCTTCTTGAATGGATGGAATCGAAAATTAATCAATCCAGGGAAAGGATAGACAGATACAATCGAATTGATATTTCTCGTCGGGAAAACCTAAGGAGAAACGCAGCAAAGCGACAAAGGAGAATGGAGATTTATAGGAAAAATCTTCGTATGAAAAAATAAATGATGAAAATCTTTCTCTTTTTTTCCTTTTGAACATAAAGGAAGCATTTTGTATGTAGGTGCGCTATTAATCAGCAACTAAGAAGGCTTACAAATGATCAGTTTCATTCATCTATGATTTTCAGCTATCCTTATCAAGGAGAATAAATTGAAAGAAGCTCACAGATGGGAAATGGCGAAAAAATATTTTTATCTTTGGTAAAGCTTCCATTAGTGATCTGACAAACTATACCTGACTGTAGTTCTACTTCTATAAATTATTGTGCGTATAGCAATATCAAGGGTTCTAATTTTTATCATAGGCTTCAAAAAGTCAGGCAACGTATATCTTCCGACTTCACCAAAGATTCTGCTCATCAAAGTTGTTGGATTAGAGGAGTCTCCGGGACATTGGAAGAGACTGTCAAGTATTTGAGATTCCAGACAAACACGCACGGTGAAATACACAAAATTTCTAACATTTACATTTGTAGCAATATACATCACGCATGCTTTTGTGTGTTTATAAAATTTATTAAACATGCTGTTCAATTAACGTTAAATAAACTTTTTAACAACCTCCTTCCATTTCCAGAAAGGCTGGATGATTTTATTTTCAATATAATTCGCCTTAAGAACGATATCAAGAGGCAGCTCGAGCTAGAAGAACAGGAAGAAGAAGAAAAAGCAGCAGAAGAAAAAAGAGCAGAAGAAGGGACAGGAAAAGTTGATGAACAGGAAGATGAAGATTTTCCCGATGAATGAGAGCAACACTATGTCCTTTTGTTATAAGTTCCCGTTCCAAGTGATACGTAGGTGGTGCCATGCAATTTGTTCCTAAACTTCCCAGGGGAAAGCATGAGGTGAAGGTCATCTCAGTCATCAAGAATGTCAGCTATAGTTTCGTAACACGTAGGGTAAAAGTGATTCAAACGTTTGGTACACTAGCTCTGGTCGTAATTCACCTCATGGTTATATCATATCAGGATAAAATACATAATATTTTGTATGTTAGAAAGGCAAATTCAGTGCCTTAAGTTCTATACAAGATTTTTTGTCGTTGTTATGATAAGAGATAATGGTACGTAAAGTCAAGTGTACGTGCATACCAGGTATATGCGTAATGTTTGTAAGTATTCAGTATAATATATGAAATACCTCGATCTATCTGTATACGTTTTGTTAGATTTAACTTACCAACAAGTTCAACTCTTGTGTACACGAAGTCTGTACTAATAATAAAAAATAATATGATGGAGGTGATCAAAAAACATCCTGGATAACACTGAAAAGTTATTGAGTTCATACCATACAAAGTAAAGTATAGATTCATATGAGTTGTTGGGTCGGTCGACAACATTATTTGCATGTGTGGAAGAGAAAAGAATTTCATGGACTTGTGCTGAAGCCAGGGTGAAAGCAAATATAATAATCCTATTTGATCTGACTGAACGAGTTCCATATCATTATAAAAAGGTATTAGCACTATAATGCAGGCATCAAAAAAAGAGTGAGCAGCAGTGCGAACAAATGTACAATGCTGGATAGAATATTATACACAACAGTAAATTTGAATGATGCCGTAATTCAAGGTTTTTCTGCTGCCATGATGCAAATAGAAGGGAAATAATATTGTGTGTGAAAAGACCAAAATGTAGAGAAAATCTTGCATGTAATAGGCAGAGTTAAGCCTTTATGGTCCCACATAACAATGACTACATTACTTTTAGTGAAGGAACAAGGTTTCCCCCATTTCATGTCCTCCCGTTTTGCAAGGCAAATAGAAGAATTACCACATCCCATATAAGCTCTTCTTTCACAAAAATAGAATTTCTTACAAGGCAATGTCATAAGAGAAGATTGGAATATAATTCTCCTTCTTCCAACCCATTGTCCGTCACGTTTTCTATTAGAAGCACTGATACTACCACTTAATTAGTAAGATATACGACATAAACACAACCGTGCAGTTTTTTTATGTTCATTATTCAGCGGTTCCACCAAATTGCTGGTTGGTGTAGTCTTGCCCTACTATTCATGTCATGTAGTAGATTTCCATTTCGCATGGGAATTTCAGTTGATTATATTATGCTAGTCTCCAGTCCCTCCGTCCGTCGTGAGCCAGAAGCGACTCATCATATTATTGCCTTAATGACTTGAGCAAAAATACACTGGCATGAGGGGAATTTTGCATAGAACTTGCAAACAATGGAATATTGTATTATTCCTGAAGAGAAGAATCTATTGTTCCCTTATAGTTAATCAGAGGAAGTCGAATAGTAAAAATAATAATTCAATTTATTATTTTAAAGCTTAAACACGACAAATATTTATGCTTGGCCAGGTATTGGTTTGAAATATAAGAGATGATGCATACTGCGTTAAAAAAATTATTTCATACTGTATAAAACTAAAACTGATAGTTATCGCCAACAAGTTGAATGAAGAAAAAATGAAACCACGAACTTGAAAAATGTACATCGTCAACAGATTGTAAAGAAGACAAAGTGACTACTCATGCATATATTTTAGCTTTTTCCTAATTCAATCGGTACAGCTCTTTACTTCCCGAGTCTATGTTTTCAGAACATGAAGTACCCCTTTCCAATTTTCGACAAAACCACATTCAGTTTTTATTTGAACAATCGATTCATTTAATTAGTAAAAGAACAGTCTGCACAATATTCTTTAAACTCTATACTCTCCATATTTTCAGGGTTTGTATGTAATCAATCATACATCTTGTATCTCACAACAAACAAGCTACATAGGTATATTTTTATTACACTAAATTAAAGGTAAATCCAGGAGTATGGTGACATGATTGAGGATCGGTTTTTCAAGTTATTGTAGATATTATACTTGAAACTAAACAAAAGACCAAATGATGGAACATCAAATATTGGCTGTTCAGTTTTATTTGTAGTTTCGACGCATCAAATTCTAAACCCACTAATAGGGAATTGATATTTTACAAATTTTAAATTCCCATTCTAAAGAATTTTCGACTTAATATACAACCGAGTAATTTAGTAACTTTTTAAAAACTTCATGATGGAATAGAGAGGTATAAAAAAGTACGTATATAATTTCTTTCTTTTTAATTTGAAATTGACATGCATTGCGAAGTGATTTCTTCTTTTATGATTCCATCATTGAAGTTACAAGGTCAGCCTTGGTTCACCCCAAATATAACTGTCGAACTTTATTATGTTCTTTGGGTTCCGGGTGAAGGAAGAGACGACGCTTCGCTTTAATTTTGATTTTATTTTTCTCACTATAATACATTTGAACAAATAACCGCATGCTATTCACAACCCAGTGGAATAAAATGTCATCTGCCCTATAATCAAGGACACGGATATTAAAGAGCGATTCAACCAAAACGAAATTAATTTTCTTAGAATGATTGGAAGTAAATCACAAAGATTTCTCGTATCTGAGAATTATAGTGAGTAATATATAAAATGCAATTGCTTGCCATAATTTATGCACAGAAAATGTGCTTTCTAAAAGACTGTTTAATATTTGAAAAATATTTCTCCACAGATGAATGACATATGGGCTTCCCAAATTGTAAAAGATAATTTTGAGCATGGAAAGCATTTCTAATATGGAATGCATTATGCATATTATGATGTTATGTTAAATATTTATAATGTAAAATTTCTTATTGATCGATTTAAAACGCTAAACCTCCTGTCCTGACTGCTCAAATGATTTTGTATTCAATCAAAATCATAACCAATATTATTGAGTTTAATTTTAAACTTAAAAATCAACCCCATAAAAGTATTGATGCATAATATGCTAATATGTATACTAGCAAAAGTATTGAAATATAAAGTTTTAAATATAAATATTTACGTGCTTAAATTCTAATTTATTTTCGGTTTTTGGCGTGTTCCAACAAAAAAAATGAATAGGAAGATACAGATTTGATTATGAAAGCGATTTTAGTACACGTTGATTACACCATACCATGCCAAACAGATGGGAGATGAAAGGTTTCTGAATACAAGATATAACACAAATGCTAAAATTAAAAAAGGTTAGACTTTGGTTTGAACATTTGACTTTCATACTTTGTACATAATCACAAAAAATCACATGGGAAAACAAGTAATATTTTATCATGTCCTCTACACTGAATTGGAAAGAATTTCTTAAGTCTGACTGAACCATTTTCCATCATATTGGATGGAATTTTTGCATTTCTAAATTCCATACATGTTCATGTGTATTTTGTGCCTAATGAATATTTGATGAAAAAATAAACATACTTTTAAAACGCAACATGTTTTCTAAAAGCGATTTTTCAGTCTCATTTATTTAGTATGGTTTCTCAGATTTGCACCACGTCTAAAACCTGAATAAAACTGGAGACAATCTTTAAAATGATTGAACGATGTGACTGATCAATTATGTTCAATACATTTTTTCCCTGGCTGGGATCAATCAGCATTTGTAATATATAGATTCGCTGTATAACTAGTATGGAAAAGAAATCTTGAAGATTATAGGGATGACAAAAACCTCACACAAGATTAAAGAAAGTATACAATGCTAAAACTGTATTGCGTACACCAAAATTCTCTTGAATCGACTACCGTCACCGTTTTTATAAAAAAGGTAGAGTTTAAAAGGCTTTTTCTACATGCAACTCTTGATTTGAAGCACTATTGATGCAAAGAGTTACATTCACAAAATAACAGCGGATAATGTTTTGATCTTTTATAATATATAATGGACGATATAACTCTAATGTATCTGCCCTTTTTTAAAGAATCCTTCTTAAATCAATTCAATCTCATGTGAAAGAAAATATTTTAAATAAAAATACTAACTTGTATATGGTTATTACTTTAAGACTCATGCAATCCAAGAATTATTTATCAATTTAAAAAGAACATCAATTCCTTGATCAGGTTTGAATAGCTGTTCTTTTCATTATATCATAGTTTTGGCAGGTAGATGAAAATATTACCTTTTGCAGAACGATACATTCCTACGGTTTGTTATGAACTCATGAATCATGAAGCTATAAAACTATATGATAGAGCACGCAGTAGAGTAGTGAGTATATAATATACAAACTGTGAATCATGATATGATGATCTCTCGTCGCAGCTCAAACCTATAGATTCTGCCTCATTCGCTTTTATCCAAGAATGCTGATAAGCAGAGAAAGAGAATTTAGTAATTGTCCTACTCTTCAATACTTCATCTATCGCAAAATCATTTGACTTGTGAACGAATCATATAGAAAGAAATCGTTTGATGCTTGCATATTTTTCAAATTTTGTCCTATTTTGAGCATATTTGTCATATGTCCTAGGACATGCATATTTTAGAAATTTTGTGTATATTTGCTCCTATTTTTTTATTTTTCTTACATTTTAGGAGATTTTTGTTGATTTTTATTTACATTTTCCAGGAATATTTATGAGTACTTTTCATCTTTAGAGATTAATGTATACATACGATTTATGTGTATTAAATGGTAATATACGATCGTATCTATGAATGCATACACCTTAAAATCTGCATGAAAATTGGACAAATTTGTCCTTTTTTGTCCTATTTTGCTAATTTTTCATGCAAATAGCGTAAAAATTGAGGGAAATTTGTCCTATTTCATGTCCTATTTTGTTGGTTTTTTGTGCATATTTTCTCAGATTTCGTGCATATTTCCTCTTTCTCTGCTGATAAGACTTATTTACTTACCAATAATCGAATATCGAAGTTTACTTTGAATCAGCTATACTTAGATTTGAAAATATGCATTGCGACCTGCAGGTAAGTACAAAAACAGCTACATTAAAATACATACATTTTGGAGTTTCAATACCGATTAAATAACATTAAATCACTGCAGGGCATGTACACAGGAATCGATTCATACTGAAATTAAGTGGAGAAAGCTTTTATTGTAACATCGTAAGATGTCATGCGTATGTGTAAATTATGCTGCCATTTTAGCACTTTGCACTTTCTGAAAACGCCCCATAACCATTACGAACATATCCTTGGTTGTCACTTGTTGGATAAATTAAGCCTAAAACCCGACAACAACAAAAACTCTATAATATGTTTTTTGTCGAAAACATGTGCCATCGCGTCTAGCCAGCGACCAATAATGTCTTCAGAAGAATTGCTCGACTTTTCTTTAATTGAAAAGGGGGAGAGGCTCTTTCCATCATTAGAAATGGAAAAGATTTTAGTTTTCTCGAAATAAATTGAAACCAACTTTTTGTTCCACTGAAGAGAACATGAAAAATGGTTATTAGTGACACTCTTGTCTTGTACCATTACCATCTTTATACAAAAATAACAACCGTGAGAATCAACGGTCCGACGAATATGAAGGCATCTGTTTTATACGAAACAAAATACAACATGCGCTGCGAGTACATAAGTGCCTTTACCTACCTTACAAATGAAGGTTTCATGTCAGGGAAACAAAATTGACGAAGTCTCATCAGTAGATATCATGGAATGCATCTCTCTTATTTTTATAGTTCATCGTTTGCCCAAGGTTGTGGTAATGATAATTGCGTTTAGGATTGAGAAAAACAAGCTCACACACACACTCGAATTTTTAGCCCCCTACAGGGATGCAGTTTTGAGTTTGTGAGCAAGCTTTCGTAAATGTGAATGTACTTGCTCTGCTATGATTCCGTAATCACACGCAGTGCAATTAGTCTGGGGAAAACTGGTGTGTACGAACAATTGTTAAAATTCCGTCAGGAACATCAACACAGCCTCATCAACACGAGGTCTGTAAAAGATCGTAAAATTCCAGTAAAATACTAAGAAACTGGAGAAAGTTGTATAGAAGTAGTGGTATCATTATACTATCGTCTTCATAGTTGTCACCAAAATAGCAGCTACCAGAACGCAGAAAGTGGATATACTTAGCTGGTGACATCAAAAAGACATTGCATTATTATTATTACCTATTATATGTGGCCATGATAAAACTCCAGAACGTGATATAAAGATTATAGAACCCACAACAGACACAGTGGATAGGCAACCATTCACCAAAGCGCAAACAACACGGCTTTTCTCCGTGATATTAATAACAAGAGTTAGGATGAAGAAACACGAGAGACTCGTATCATTTGCTTATATGGCAAAAACTGGGCTGAGTCGAGGGTAAGTGAGAGGCATCGTCTGGAAATTCCTTTGATTGTAGATGTAAATAGACCAAGCTGGCAAAAGCAAACCAAATTTAACACGAGAGATGGTTGAAAAGAAAATGAAAGAAAACTTTTTTCCCTTCCTATACTCCCATTAACATTGTAGCTTTCACTATTGCGCCACTAACAGGGAAAAGTGGGATCGTGGACTTTCACCAGATTTGTAGAGAAGAGATTTGTGGCAGCGGAAAGATCATCGTGGTGCGTCGGACCATTAAGAAGATCATCGTTATTACAGACTCGCATTCTGCGGAGATGAATAAATTGAATGCAATGAGGATGTAGGAGATAATGACAATCTTGATGGTGATGAAATAGAGTAATTGGTTGTGTAATTTTGGCAGAGGGTGGAAACGAGAAAGCGTGTTATCATAGACTCCCATTTTGTGCGAGGATTACCTGGTTTCAAGTTTCCTGTTGGCATGAACTCTGTCTGTCGAACAAAATGAAGGGAACAAAATGAATGGTACTTCTGAAAATATAAACGATGTAATCAAGCACCTGCTGAACCATCAAAGCTGAATATGTCCCACTGTTTTTGTTTGACCACAGCAGAATATTATGGTTGATACTAGACATCATTCTTATCAGACAAATGCGTCAAGGTCGAGAGTCTTCAGCTGTGAATTTAAAAAAAAACGTGAAGCACTAAACATTTACGTACTTGCTTCTGAAAGTTCCATTATGGCAGTCAAGCATAAAAAATTAGAACGAAGACCATTATCATAAAACCATGAAGGCCTAATCAATGAATCACTTTACTTTGCGGGTTTTTGGATTCGTCTTCTTTTCGCATTTGTTGCACATGTCTGTCTATATATATCTGCATTTTTGATTACTTATTGATTTCACGTTATACACTTGTGAATTTGTGTACGAGGCAGCTCAGAACTCATGCTTCTTTGACTGTGGTTTTTGACGAATTAGTATGTAAATATATGAAACAGAAAAGAATATTTCAGAATTCCTTTTTCATAGTATGGATTTTGATAAGAAAAAGCGCTCTACATAATTATTACTAAGAATTTGAAAATTTTCATGTAAATAATATATCTGGGACAAAGAATGGATAAACAAACTATTCGGGTTACCGAAGATTTTGATTCGATTTGGCAAACGATGACACTTTCCTGTCATGTCGTATTCAGGTATCCTTTGGTACGTGTGCAAACAGAAGGATAACATTGCATAATTTAGCAGTGACGTGGAGAGGATGGATGAAGCTAATCTGAAAGATGTACGAAGAATTTGTAATGTATTAACTTAATGAATGGATGACATGATATGAATAGTTAGCCCTTATCCCTTTGACGTTTTACCAATAATATACATGTACACATAATATAATTATATGATGTATGAGGAGTTACTGCAACACCTACACCAACTGATATGATGGTTTATCCATGTTGATATTATTGCCGTCCAACTTTTCGTTTGTATTGGATAAATAATTTTGATTCTAGTGTCAGGGTCAGATATGGTAGTACCCGGAAAAACTGTTATCCTACACCTTTAAAGTTACATACTTTTGTCAGAAATGTTGAACGTGGGTGTTTTTCTGCTATCATTGACGTCATTTTTAAACAAGCATGGTGGCACATACGTAAATGTAGCCCATTTGTAAATATTTCTTCTTCTTAATCTAATAAAATTTCGTTATCAATTTTCCCAGGCAGAGTATCTAACATGCTTTAGTATTCCATTATTACAATTACAATGCGATTGCAACAGTTGTTTAGCTGTATTTGTGAGTTGGCAAAAGAAACAATTGTGTTTTGGAGCAAATGTTATGTTATGTCATGTCTGCTATACACGTTGCCTAACCCTAACGTTGAATTAACTCGAACTAGAAAAGTCTACACAAAGCACCAAACAACTTTCCCTTTCAGATGAAAGGCGTCTTGTATGCGTAGTAGTTGCTGACTCAAATTAATAACAAACTAAACTTGACATTTACTGTTATTATCGCTCTAAGGCATGTGCCTACTACACTTTATCTAACCATCAGTCTGCACAAATGAAACATACTCATGAACACTGAGCAGCCATGTTCCTTCCGTATCGAGTAGCATGACATTTATTTATTCATTCCATTATAAACGACATGATTCCTCATTTGTGCGTTTGGTGGTTTTGCACAAAAAAATGTCACTGCTTGTTTGTGGATATACACGGATGTAGACTAGTGATCCACCACCGGTCACTACCAGGGGCTATTGGTATGGGTGGTCTTCTATGTAATCAATTCGCTACTCTTATGTCTTCCTCAGAAATCATCATTTTCTTCAAAACGTGGCAGCGGTGGTGATGCGTTGGTATGTCGGTGTAAGGGCGTAATGGACTGCCGATGATGGTGCAAAGAGCATTGAACATTGAACAAAGGAAAAATGAGCCGTTGGGGCTCATTTATTTTTATCTAGAACACACGTTCCTTCCGTCTGCTACATGCTATACTCATATCCACCTCGTTTATAGCAAGTCTTATCCTCTCTCTCTCTCTCTACTCTTTAAGAATGTCGGATTGTTACAGGCTTGTGAATCCTTTCTTGTTTCCTGGATTTCTGACGAAAATTGCTCGTCATTTGTGTACATTCCATTCCCATTTCCTTTGCTGTCGCTCGTAATTTCGATTCTTATTGCGGTAGTCGTCTTTTCTTTTCACCAAGTCATCAATGAAGGTAATGATGGGCGGACGACGGTCTCTCTGTGACATACCTATCTACCTATATGGAAAGTTGGCCATGTACGAGCAGCGAACAAATCAGGTGTAGTACAACTTTAGTAATAACGAGATTGCTACTCGATAGTTGTTAAACCTGCCTGTTGAGTTGTTGTTTCATTCACAAATAACAATTTATTTTTTTGGTGACCGCTTTATCAATTTATCACATCTCCAGGAAATAATATTGTACGTACTTAGAGATGTATTGTTGAAGCATCTAATAGTGGCGTTCTTGAAAGGGGTATAGAATTTCGGTAGCATGCGATGGCTTAGTATGTACATTGGATGACTTGAACCTTTTGTTGTTGTTAACTTCCAAGTATGTCGTATACAGCTACATTCTTATGTGAATTTATCAGAGGGAAGTTGAAGATGATAATTCTTCGTGGAAGGTTGAGCCTCAGCTTTACATTGTCAAGATTTTTTTCAGATTTGATGCGAACAACAACGAAAGTGAAAGCTGTCGATAAGAGCACGGATACGATCCATTATAAAACTTTTTTTCCGTCCAAATATTAAAAGCGAGAGAGGGCTTGTTATATAGGTATAAGGAGAAGGGAAGCAACTTTTAAGAGGGGAATACACAAGTTAAAAAAGGCACAAAAGAATGTTTTATTGTGAACAATAGAAAGAAAGAGATTTTTCGCTAGTGCTATTGAATGGCGATGATGATAATAATGATGGTAAGTGAGTTAGTTGATGTTGACGATCATCATTTGAGTGTATAAGAAGAGGATGAAAGTGTTATAGAACAGAAAACAAGGAGGCATATCAGTGGATATCGGTTGATTCATATAAATACTAAGCAGCAGGTCAATTTTTAGGCTAAAAGTTGGAGCGACAAACTTGAAAGCTCTTTTGCAGAGCCGAGCGTGTGGACAGATTGAATGATGCTGAGCTCTTGTACAGCCAGCAAATCTATTTTGCAGCAACTCAAAATGTGAGCGTGGCTGTGGCTGAGGTCCCACTTTTTAGCGAGTTCAGCAGGCAAAGAGAGAGAAGCCAAAAATAAAAAGACAGGGAGGAAGGGGTGATGTTATGTGCGCGTGTAGTATGCGATTTTGTGAGGAGAAAAGGAGGCAGCTGGAAGCTACTCCAGCTCAGTTCCAGACCAGAATCCCTCTGGAAATCTTTAAAAGGTCGATGATGGAATACATATCCAATTTCCTCACATACATTGATATTCTTTGTGCACCACAAAAAAGGGGAAAACTGTAAAATTATAACGTGAAGAAGATTTTCCTTTGTTGTGGCAAATCAATAGTAGACTGTGTATATTTTCCAGTTGAACTACTGTTCAACTTTGACTGCAAAACTCGCTGGTTTATCAGTTTTCATCAGTTTTGTTACAATCAACTTGTGTGAAGAATACAAAGCCCAAGTGGTTCAAAATGCAACAGGCTGTAACAATAAATGAATTATATTGAGTGTTTCGTGCCCCCTTGTGTAAAATTACGCTCAAACGAACAAAGGCAAAATGCAATATAAAATATGCCAAGTTCCATCATTTCCCTGCTTCTGAATTTGAGCGATGATGAATTTGTACTTACATTCTCAAAAGTTTAAGACATCCAGCCAACAAAAAACTTTCACTCGCAAATGAATCAAACGGATGTTGACAAGCAAGGAAACTTGTAGCTTTGAAGAGACAACTTCCACTTAATCAGTAACTTTGTCAAAATTGTAACTTTCACTGGAGGTAAGTTCAAAACTAATAATGTCCCCAGATATTTCAATTTTTCTTTCAATGAGGGCTGTAAAAATACCATTACTTATTACGTACGACGGCATGAATCTTTTGTATACATACTACATATATTATATGGGATCTCTCAAAACATTCATTGACAAATGATAGGTGAGTAAATTCAAAATTTTCTTTCAGCAAGACAAAATTTCTAACACCGGATATTGTTTTGTAAAATTTAAAATTGTACGAAACACCAATAATTTAGGTGTAAAGATCAAACCGACTTTGTGTGGAATCAACACAGTTTTACATCAAGTATGAGTGGGATATTCGGGTACTCTTTTAATTATAGCTTTATGCTGACGACATAAATTCAACTCCTGTTGTTACTACTAGTATGTCAGTGCCCGAGTGCGCTGCAGTTGTTATTATAGTACAGTATTTTTTGCAACTTTTAAAGAAATTAATAAAAGAAACCTCGTCCTACTTGAAAAAGTCACTGGGACTGAAACTGTAAATGACACTTGTTTGCGACTGATTTTTCCCCTTCATTATCACTGGCAGATTGCCACTATTAGTTTTTATTTATTATGTAAGTATTCTTTATTCTCTGTTTACATTGAGTTGGACACCTCTTGAATTGAAACAAAATCTTGTACACCCACATGCATACTTTAGAAATATTGTGGAAATGCATATCAATTGCCCTTGGTGTTTTGACAATAGAATCTCGTGCTCATAACTCACTCATTTGGGGGAGAATAATTTATTCTTTCCTCAAACTATATAGTTGCAATAAACTTTCTAAACTAATAAAAAGTTTCTTGTACATTTTCTCTTTTTGCATTATGTAAATTCATAGATGAAAGGTAATAAAAAATAGAAGAGTAAATTATCAATGGTGCTTGAATCGACGTTGGCAGTTGGTATTGTTGGTAATACCACACAATTTATAATTATGAACGTATTTCACAATAACATCTGAAGGAATTAATTTACGCTCAGTTTTCATGTCTAAAGCAATACGATTATATGTTTTTGTTAATGATACTTGAACAGATTTTAAATTTACGGTCGGTATTAATTTAAATACATCAAAGTAAATATCGTACATAATATGATATATTAGAAGCTAATCATATCATAGCCCTGTTAGTCTTGTCAAAAGCACTTCAAGCAAACATGTCTCTTTTGTGTGATCTTAACTCGGCATCGACTATCGACATAGCGTAAAAGCAATGATTCAAACATTGTAGACCAAGTTGTTTCAATTCGTTTCTTTCACTTAAATAGGAACTGATGGGATTTATAACACTATTGTGTATAAACGCCTTTCTTTAATGCAATAACACACAACTATTAGTCCCTACATTCATAGATTACTAAAAATGTAAATTATACGCTTTGATGACTCCTTCAAATGAAATATTTAATAGCGCATTTGCTCCTTTCCCCACTTGGAACCAACTCGTTTTATGTATTTTATACTTACATACATCATGAATCTCAAAATGATAAATGTAAAGTACAAATAGATAATTGTGCCGTGTATATGTTGAAGTAAACGCAAACCTGCTTTAATTTCTGTTCCGAGCGTCAAACAGTAGACTATTAAAATGAAATGTTTCTAATCTTTCGTAAATAAATGTGTTACAGGCAGCAATCAAAACCTAATCCTCTTGTGAACCAACGACTGGTGACTAAAAGGATTTGGAGATTTGCTGCTGCGGATAACAACATATTATTATCCTCAGCAGCATAAGCTACAAGGAACTCAGCCCACCATCATGGGGGGCAAGCTGGATCCGGAGGAGCTGATGACAAGGCTTCGTCAAGCGAATGAGAGCGACATCAGCGAGATCCTGGCCAGTTTGGGGATTGGCTGGTACGACACTCAAATCGTTGAGAAGTTCATGTATCACAAGTCCGTTTCAGAGAGGATCGGCATTATTCAAGAACTTGTCATTAGTTCTCCCATGTACAAACAATGCATGGAAAACTACGTTCCGCCAAACAATTCGGATGGTAAGTAAAACTCAATCCTTTGTCGAACACATCTCTGCTTTGTAAAATGCCATTGAAAATGTGACGTGAGGATAAGAAATACATTAACACTTGCAGGGTAATAGGTATGCTAGAATTCAATTCATACAATATTCTCATTCTGATGAAAAACATGTTGACAATGTGACAGGAAATTCGGGAGCCCTTGTTTTGAAATGCTCGTATATAAACACAAGTGTTTGGGCGACAGTGAAGCTCACTTGAACTCGGCAACTCAAAGTAGCAGCGCTTCCTTTGTGAATTCATATTTTATTACGCTTTTCTATTGTTTTCTGCGGGCTCTTCATCTCGCAACATTAAGTTCCTTCATATTCCAAACTTCAGGGCATAGGAAGAGAAACTATTTTATGATATGTAGTTACTTTTGCGTTATATTTCCATCTTTACGATGGTACTCTTTACAGCACTAGAAAGTTTTATTTTACAGCATGATCAAAGGCATCGTCCATACAACCTACACCAACTTTTCATGCAAACTCTGACAACTCTTATTTCAGTGTTTACATATAAAATGCCCATTAATACCGGCATAGAGGGAAGAACTAGGTTTTACTTTTCATAAAGAGTGGCAGTGGTCATAAACGCTTAAACTGTGCATACCAAAACGGTGAATGTGCTGTATATTGCGCAGTAAAATTTTGAAGTCCCAAATCTCATTGTCCCATTGTAATGATAAGAATATTGTGCAATGCAATCAGAAATGAATGCATGTGAGGTTGGCCTAGACTTGATTCAATTGTTGAACCCCAAATCTGACCTGAATACACAGTTCATACAAATGAATGCATTTTTCGTTGGCTCGGTTCGGGAATGTAGCAGGATATATTTTCGGAGCTAGTTGTCTTGTTCCTTCTGCCAGACGATCTACTCAACTGAGTTATTTGCAGAATGTCATATAAAACTTTCATCCTCAAAAAATTTAAGATGACAGGGGTGCTTTCAAGCTAGCTCAGATTCAGTTTTGCTTGCAATTTTATCAATATATGCTTCCTGCATCAAAACGCTATCCATATGTATCTTTACAATTCGACCGTATAAAATGTATGATTTCGGTATAATGTTACTATCATATTTATACATGCAGGTCAAAAGTGAAAGAGCTTATAATCATATAATATAACGGTATCATACAACCTTCATGTCCTGTTCATACACACAAAGTATGCCATAATATCAAATTGGTTTCGTCAGCATTATATTTCATATACTTCTAAAGTAAGATTCAGAAAATACGAAATCAGCGTTCAACATCTCACGATAGTAGTCTAGACTATATGTGTATGTAAGTTTAACCTTCTTAAATTTCCATGTTGTAGTGTGTCCTAAAATATTTGACGGCTGGACTTGCTGGAACGAAACCCAAGCTGGAATGACGGCAGTTAACCCCTGTCCTGCAACGGTGCCCGGTTTCGACGCAAATCGTAAGTGGTTCGCTTTGCCTCTTAAATCGAACTTCCTATCAAATGATTCGTTCATTAAAATATGCTTAGTTCTTTCACCCTGTGTATGTACCACAAACCCAATAATAACATGCTTCATCAACGATAATGTCTACTTATAATGAAAACAGTAATGCTTTAACAGTTTCCGATATGAATGTATTAAATAGTGAATTGGATTTCGTGTTGTGCTGTACTCTGTGCAGTTAAGTGTAATAATATATGTCTTACAAACATGCGTCTGTCATGTTGATGCCTTTTAATTTCATTCATCTCGTTAGCATATCTGGTCCACCAACCATGCCACACAACTACAATAGAGTTCATGACAGATGGTGATTTTGTGGAGAAAGGAATTATACGACATGCTACCAGGTTTTCACTACTATTACAACTGCGGCGGAGTAAAAACATGAGTAGAGGTAAACACGACCTCATTCATTCATTCATGACCTCGACAAGGGTTCATTATTTACTCCACAAATCCTCTGCATTCTTCTAACTTGGAGGGTTGAAATGCCAACTAAACCGAAACCAAGACCGAAATCACTAAAGTCAAAACTCTCGTCTACTCAACAAACGCAGTTTTAAAAGAATTCAGCGTTATGTTACCTCTCACCAAACTCCAAACATCCCATAATAACGATAATGGTGGAAGCTTTTACGCGTAACAGTCGTAAGAAAAATGAAAAATAAAGCCTTTATTTTCATAATGTATTAAAAGTCACCTGTCAACAAGACGGGAGCATTTTGTGCGTATAAAACGTTTTTCCCTGTTGAGCACTTAAGGCTGAGTGTGACACTATTCAAAAGAGTATATATTCAGCCTGTAAATCCATGCTCCATATTGTGATAAAAAAGGTTGTCGTCACTTTTACGGGGAACATAAGATTTTATTTGCAAAGAATGGTATGCAAATAAAAAAGAGCACTACTACCGACCTTCTCTACAAAAGAGATAGTAGTGCATATGGTAGGACTACACATGTAACGAAAGGAAGATCTATGATGCTTGATCCCTTTCTTCCTAAAAGTAGACAATACGATGAGAGGCATAGTCTAAGAAAAAAACTTACGTTACTACCCTTCCTATAAGTAATCCTTACTTTGGAGAAGTTGAAAATCGTCAACGAAAAGAGCTTTGACTTTTTCAACATCCGTTTCACTCTCTCACGCTATTGTTTCCTTCCGGCAATTGATGACGAGTGGAAAACCGACGGTTTGCTAGCATGTAGCATATCAATAAACGGACTATTTGCATGGTAAACGGTTAGCACAGTTGGTTGAAATGGAAGTAGTAAAGCTTTCTTTAAAGAGGAAACCGGATAGAAAATGTTTGGATTGTTCTTCACATTAGTTTACCTTCTTTGTTGTGGCTGCTCAACGAGGTGGCACAGGAATCATACGATTGATGCGTTTTGAATACCTTAACCCTTGAGCCTTCAATGTTTTATTATATTTGACATCTGAAGCGTGTGTGTGCTATATACTCCTTAACCTATAAAAGATTTACACACCTGCCTTGTCTTGCAGTAAAATGGAGTATACTATAATAGATCATTTAAAGATAGTTTGGATGAGGGATTCACAAATGTAAAATTTTTTAAATGAATGAATGTACTTGCTCCAAATCATAACAAAAGGTTGCTGCATCAACTGCATCTAAACCTGTTTTTTCTAGACAAATACATCCACACCCTATTTCGTCGCAGTGAAAGCAATTCTAATGCATCGATTCACCATGAATTCATCGGATGCATGAATGATTTGATATTTCAGTGTAAGTCGCTATATTGATGATTACAACGTTAGAGATTTGGTTTTCGGAAGAAGAAAGCATCAACAAGGTGCAACGGTAGGTTTCTCAAATCTGTACCACGGTGCACTACACGTTCTCCTGGCATGCATGTGGTAAGCAAATGAAAAAATTCCTCTTCTCTTTTTCGTTACTTTAAGCTGTTGCTGAAATTATGTAAAGGTACTATCAAATGACATCGACTGAAGACATGGTAAAGTATCGGGGATCCAACAAGTTTCTGGAACATATCATCTTGCCCCTTTAATTTTCAAATTTTACCTCAATTTGTAGAATATATTCTTTGTACATACAACAATGGGAAAATTCACAACAGCAAGTAGTGTCATTGAGCTGAGCATTCCAAAGTTTTCTTAGGAAAAATTCAATGATCCATAGTTGTTTACTACGCTAGCACAAGTTTTGATAGTAATGGAAGCTTGTCAAGTGTTGGCGTAAGGTAGAAACTGAAAGGTTAGAAACGAAGATTGCGACACAAAAAAACACCCTTATGTTGACATCAACAGAATTATACAGAAACAGAGGAGAGTGAAAAGGAAATATAGTATAGTAATAATAAAATACTTGAACAGAACGAAGTGGAATACAGCTGCCAAGCAAAAAGTTGACACACGGAGAAACCGAATCAGGACCATTCTGTTGTGCATTTATTTTAAATGAGCAATGAGAATAACGATCCAAAGGGAAATCATGACTTCCAAGTAGAAAGTATATTCTTATGTAACAAATCAATGTAACCACCATCCATCTGTGCCTGTGCAACAAAGTAAATTCATCCAAGACAAAGAATGTGTTTTTGTATTGTGTTAATGTTTTCTGTGCGTAATTTCTTTTGTACATTCTTCCTTTCCAAATTTCATAAATGTTTTATTGCAAACGCAAACTTCATGGTCCAACATCCCCACATCAATAGGAATACAAGAATTTGTACTTTCTGCTGTGTCAATAAAAAGGTACTCCACAAATCGTACATTTAAGAAAACACGAAATGTCGTTTCCAATTGTACAGCACTACAGCAGTAGTAGCAAAACCATAACAAATAGTTTTAATCACAAAACAAGTTTCATCTCTTCCACTTGATAACTGTGCTGAAGTAGTTGTTTGCTTCCTTTTCTATTACATTGCACTGAGCGAAAGCACGTAGATTTCCTTTTTTAAAGTTCAGTCAGTCACTTAATAAACAACTGCCAGATAAGCATTGAGATGCTCTTGTCGATAAAAAGTTGCAAATTTGCAAGCTACATAAATTAAAATAAAGTTTACAAAACGCTTCAAAGTTGAATTTATACATGCATGATAATATTATGTACTTCCTTCTTCTGTAAGAGTAAGATGAGTCTTGCGTAATGTGCATAACTTTTTGGTGAAGTCATTTTTTACTTTCTATCCTTGCTCACTTTACCCCCTTTTGAATTATATACAGATATGATATATCACAGTGAAATTTATTTACATTAGGTAGGTTTTATGGTAATAAAGAAAAAAAAATATCTGACAAAAGGTTTTATCTAAGAAAAAAGCATGACATTACGAAGCCAAGAAACTTGTAGAGTTCCGTGATAAGATAATATGCGACTATTATTCCACGAGTTTCAGAACGAGAAACGACAAACACATCACCACACATTTTGATACACCTTTTTTACCTTGTGTAATTGTTTTCACATGTAATGTATTTGTTGAGTAAAGAAGGAAATGAAAACGACAAGTAAAAAGGTTTCTACTACTCTTTCTGCTGGTCCCTTTTTTGCAGTGTCGCTTGTTTGGAGAGAAACCTAACTGTATATTTGATAAACCAGGAACTCTGAACTCACATTGCCATTCTTCTTTGATGTTGAATAACCAAGCCAGCTGTCGTACCATATATTTCACGTGCTTCCTGACTTGAATGAAGACAAAAAACTTTTCCATCTGCAATGAAAATTTTTGTGCGTACATCTTGTCAAGTTTACTGGAGCAAAGGCTAATTGTAGTTATAAATTCATCTCAGTTCTTTACGTACACGCTGAACTGAAGGACGCTCATTCCATGACTCTGCGACAGCATTACGTAAACAAATACGTATGTATTTGTGTTAGTCTATTTTAAAAGGAATAATAAAAATGTATACTAGAAGTATCGTTTGTTATTGAGGATTGCGAACCCATTTATTAGCATATAAAGTTTATTGAACAAGTTATGCAAGTCTGTGCGAACAGCCTGCCACAGTCTTCGGTTTACTCTACATTATATACTTCAAGCTGGAAGCATGCTTATCCAGCATTTGTCCGACCAGTCCTACGTCACATGTTATGTAATAGCAAAATTAATTTCAAGTACTATCATTATTATTTGTTGACTTAACACGACAGACATGACACACAATGTGACACATGACAGTGGTGTTAATATATGACACCTAAAAGAAAGTATGTTGAAATAAAATTTAAAAGTGTTGACACCAGCTTTTGAAACTCACCTAAAAAAATCATACGATAACATAACATTTCACGGGGCTACTTGAAGCGTTCACTCAATCTAGTTTGCCTTTTATTTCTTGAACACACTTAAAAGCAGCAGATCAAGCATCCTAGCAGTGCAAATATTGTATTAGCAATGACAAAAGCCAGCGGTAGCAAAAGTAACAGTAAGTGTATGTTTTATAAGGCCTCCTAATTTTTCGTTATCACGTAAAGCTCTTTCCCAATCTACAAAGTTCCGTCATTATTGCGTGAGGAAATTTACCTAAAAACCACAGTGAACCCTTAAACGTTGTATTGATGCAAAATCAACGGTGCATTAAAACTGTTAAAAAACTAACGCAGAAAAAACGCAACATCTGGATACTAAGATTCAACGTATTGGTTACTTTAGCGCAATTACAGATGCTTAAAACTCACAGTTGGTATTACGTTGTTTTTGCGCAAAATTGGAATGTGCATTTTAGCGCAATTGAAGATGCTTGAAACTCACGGTTGTTATTACGTTGTTTTCAAGCAACTTCTGAACGCTTGCTTTCCTGTCAATATCATACATAAAAATTGCGCAAAATCCACCATTCCATATTTCTACATCATTGAGCTTCATGCAAGTTTGATTTTGGCACTATTTTAGTTATTTCTTAAATTAAGTCAGTTG
>JAQIXX010001123.1:0-38721 GCA_034700605.1 Willowsia nigromaculata
TTCGTCCCATGAATTTTTGGTTGCTAACCTAAGTATATCTCCTCCTATGGAGTCGATATAGTGTTTTTTAAATATACCCTTCTTGGTTCAGGTAATAAAATGTCAGTGGGAAAAGGAACACAACCTGAAATTTATTTTTATTTATGTACCATTCGATTTTATATTTTGAAATCTACACTATACTGTCATATCGCACCACATATTATGTAAAGCTCAACCAATCCACTAGACTAATATATTGTGTTGCTGTTTAGAAATGTTTCCAGAAATGGAAAATAATAATAAAAATTGAAATAAATGCCGTGTGCACTTTACTTTTCATGCGTTACGTCTGTTTGTGGCGAGTTGATATGAGATTTTTCTACACGAAAACTACCACTCCTCATGTTTTCGAACAAACGCGAGATTCTGTGACATAATGATATTCTCATACTCCTGCATACAATCTGCACAAAATTGTTAACAGCTCAAGAACAACGAAAACCGGATGCTAGTGAAAGTTACAAGAAGGATAAAGAAAGGAAAATAGAGACTATGAAATTCTATTGACTACTCATTCCAACCGAAGAAAACACCGACACAGGGAAACTTGTTGTTATTCCATAGCTTCAAATACAATCATCCCCAATCGAATTCCTGTTTCGATGAAAAAAAGCAGTAGAAAGTCGATATGTATGGATTATTGTATGGAATGGATGGAAAAAAGGATAAACAAAGAGTTTCTAGTGGCTTATGACATTTCCCTGAAGTTTTTTCCCTAGCATTTGCGATGGAAAATGGGTAATACTTTTACACAAGCTATAAAATACATACGAGGCTAAATAGACAGTTAAAGTTTATGTTTTATGCATGGGGACTGAAACTGAAGGGGATTTGGAATTGAATGGGATTGGAAAGGCTTGAGATGGCTATCCTTTATTCCAGGAAGGAAGAGAATCCAGAGCAAATTGCATGTGGCAGGTCAAAACCATTTTAAACGGATCGATGAAGGGATTTGGAATATATTTTTGGGTGGGCTTGGCCAGGAAGTTGGAAATGGGAAACTAAAATCGAATTTAAAAATTTAATTCTACAGAAAAATAAATGTCAAATGTTGACTGCCCCACCCACCAAATTAAGTAGAGTTGATGGTCAATTTTTTGACTTATGATTAGCTATTGACATTTTGAATAAATAAATTGACCGATTGCGCAGGTTGTGAAGAAGCTGTAGGAATTAAAGTACTTACACCATCGGCCATGTCAACCTCGGGAGAAGCACTAGAAACCGGCCTTGATGACGCATGAATGCCCCCCATCGATGATGAGACCTTATTTCGATGAGATCTTATTGGCCGGCCATTGTAATTATTAAAATGCTGATGAGAAGGGAACGTATAGACTGCTGCTGGCGCTAGGCCAAGAGCCAACAAATGATTCAGTTCCATGTGGGCCTGCTGGAGACCCAAAAATTCAGCTGCTGTGGACATCATTCTAGCTGCTGGTCGTTTTCGAACCCTCATTTGTCCACACACAAACAAACAATTTCTTAGCGAAACCAACCACTTTTTTTCTTATGACTTTCTCAACATTTAAGAATTCACAGGAAACTTAGACTAGAGTTTTGAAAGAGTTCGAAAATAGTTCCAAAAAAATGCGTAACTGTTTATCAATCAACTTGAAAATTTCAACTGTTTCCACCAAACCACCCTTCACAGAATCCCATTCAAGCCACTTTACAACTCGCTCTCTACATTCCCTTCAGATTATTATCCTCTTGAAACGGAACTACTTGTTATCAAGATATCATTTTAATTATCGTACATACAATGCAAGCTGCTCCATCTAAAATAGATTGCTTGTTCGAGTCTCCTTGGTCCTCTGCTAAACTACTGGAGATATTGTTGATTCTACTTTTTCAACGATGTAGGCAGCTCAAGACGACAAAATGTTTTACGAGTTCTCACTCAACATTAATGTGAATGGAGAGAGATTATGATTACATGGGTAAGCAGAATATCTTTATGAAGTAGAGACTCCTTCAAAGAAATCTTATCCTTATCTCAAAATTTCTCAAAAAAAAATGGTTCTTCAGCGGCTGGAGTAAACCATGTAACTACATACCTGCCTACATGTAGAGCAGTGGTTTCGTTTTGGTTTTGTGGAGAAGGATAGTTATGCGTCGTTAGTAAGGGAAAGAACATTTAATTTTAAAGATTAGCTATTCTCCTACTGACTGACTATTCGTATAATATTTCCTTTCCTTTTATTTTACATGCAAATAGTTAGAGTTTTCCCTGTAATATGACGAGGAACAGAGGAACCATGCTGTACTAGTAGCTATTGTAGGATATTTTAACTGTATGTAATGGACTTGAAAATAAATATGTTTTGGTGCGTTTTCAGTTTCATGCTACATTTAGATTACTTATTCTTCTCTGTCTTCATGTTATACAGTTAGAGAGAGCTCGCATCATTAATATTATTATCATGACTAGTAAGTGTGTGTTTGGTGTGGTGGTGGTAAGTAATTTGCAATGCACAAACTCTACTACTATATATTATTCTACCAACTGTATGTATATCTCTAATGCAATTTTTATAACTCAATAATATTAACTTGAGCTGAAAGTAAATTCCTCTTTCCCATATTCTTTCGCCTGTCATCATAATATTCATAAGAGTATATATACCGTTGGCTACCAACCGACTACTGATCGACAGACCAAGTCATTCCATTATTGTGTGTAGACTCCTATATGAATCATGATGCATAGATAATGTGAGATTGTATGTATTTCATTATTATTTGCGTGTCATCTCCATCCATATCCCTTGTTCCTCCACTTCCACCATTCATTTTACACGATTGTGTAGAATAAAACGACTTGGTAATGTTCTATGTGTGTGTGTGTGGATGACATGATGTGACATTGCAATGACACTACGAATCACTTCCTCACAACTAGAGAGAGAGACATGATGAAAAATATTTTATCAAATGGAGGAATTTTTTTAGCGAATGCTGATTCCGACTCTGATTATTCCTCGATGATAGGCAAATCTGAGTACGCAGATGTCCCCAACATCCACTATTTAGCGAAATACAATGAAAAATATGTGCACAACTCTGCAGAGCTAGGTCTCTATATGCTTTATTATGTCTCGGATGGAAAAATAAACTGTACAACTGAATATTATTTAATGCAGTGGAAAATGGGCATGGGATGGGACACAAAATCGATGCTGATGCAGAAGCAATATCAGAAGGGAAAATGCAAACGAGAAAAAAAATTTGGGATATCTTTCTGCTGATGATACGGTAATAAATGGCGATTGAGGATGACTACATGGAAAAAATAACGCTCGTTTGGATAGGCTCAGATATTTTTTTTTGCATGCATGTCTTCTGTCTAGTCATAAATATGCATAAAAAGATACATAAATGGATGGGTAGACGACTGTGTGAACAGATAGAGGGAGAAAAATATGTGTACAATTTTTCATCAACATCCTATACATCGCATTGTTTTCATTAATATCGAATTATTCATTTAGAGATAATGCAAAACGATAATATTTTTATGGGTTGTGAGAGATGCGATAATGATGACCATTTATGAAACGATCAATTTTGTGACCGAAGTCGTTTCAACTTCCACAGATCTTTGCTAATGATGAGAAGATGAATGAATAGTAAAAATAAAATTGCAAGATTTGTGTTGTGTGTGCGACTTGACTTACCCCGGGAAGCGTTTTAACGTTGTGAAGTGCGTTCTGCGCGTCCAATGCTGCTTTCCTAGTGAAGAAGGTCACGAAACAGCAACCTGGAAATAGACAAAATATTATGCAAGGCTGGTTATTTAAATTGAAAACATTCATAATTCATAAGATCATAACTTTATTGAGAAAATGGAGAATGTTTTTATACCGCTATTTGTTAACATGAAAGTAGATTTAAATGAGGAAATGGAGTGTGTGCGTGCAAGCCGATTAAGAAAACCACTTATCTTTGGACAATACGCATGAGAAACAAGTTTCACTTTTTTAATACCGATAATAATCCGATTTATTCGAGTTTGCAAAACCATATTTCATTTTTTTATGTCATGCAAGTCATGTTCATGACGCGGTCATTGAAAGAAGAGTTTTGTACACACGCGGCATGTACTCTCTTTCAACCGGAAATGCAGTTTGTAGAGAAGTGTTTAAATAATAAATGCACACAATTACTAATTCATGCGTGCACATGTACATAATAATTTTGGGAACTTTTCAATAAATTATTAGACTGATGATGTCAACGTTAATTTTGATAATGCATGCATTCAACTTTACTCTAAATTCCCACGACTTATCAACATCATCAAAAAGTTTCATAGTCTTGCCGACTCATTCATTTTTGAAATTCAATTACATTTACATCCCCCCACTCCACATTGTGCATAACGGACATACATAATATATTGCAAAATAAACAAGTCCATTTAACCAAACTATTTGGATAGCTAAAAACATGCAGAATTTTTGTAACAATTCAACCAACTACTGACTAACTTGGGACTTGAGTAAAGTTAAAGTCAACAACAACGTGACTACCTTAAAACTTGTGGGGAATTTGTGAAACATGAGTAAAAAGTGGGAGAGTATATGAGGCTATTATATCAACAAAATAGAGAGGATGTGTATTAAACAACCTCATTTTCATCATTACGCCACTCAAAAGCGACCAGCGAGATAGACAAGTTGAGTACACACATTATGTTTTCTTCACTCGACAAGAAGAACAGAGAGAACTCGAGAGTAAAGCGGACGTGTTGTTTTGTAAGTACCTTTCGGTCACATAAAAACTATTGAATTATGCAAGCAGCAAGAGAGAGCCGTCCATAACTCAAAACCTCGATTGTCGCAGTTGCGGGGATGTGATCGCCCAAGAGAAGAAGGACGACCAGATAGAGAGAGAACACTATTATGACATGATAATGCAATTGAATTCTAATATCAACCAGGCCAGCAACAAAGAAACCGAATGAGAGGCTACCCACTCACTATACTCATGTAAGCCTCCATTTAGAGAAGCCCAGGAAAGTTTCCACAACAGAAAATCTAACTCGGCCAATATAAAAGGTTACATCCACTAGTTCCGGGTTCTATAACGTCAGATTATTGTCATTGTCAAAGAATCCGCTGTTATATTGAACGTGTGCAAATACTCAAAAAAAGTATGTATGATGGCTTTTGCCGCGCCGGAAGGAAACTTTTCGTATAATTCTTTTACCCATTTTGATAGGCGTATCTGCAAGAAAATATAATAAAGTGGAGACTGCCACCATGAGCCCATTTTCTTGTCGTCGTCAGAAAAAAAAATAAAACAGAAAAAGGGTTTGTCTTTAAATATTCTTGTAACCACTATCATCACGTACGTCCGCACTTAATGGTGCTGCAATTTGATATAAAAAAAGGGGAAAAGCCATTCCATAAAGATATACATCTTCTTCCAATTGAGAAAAACATGGTCTAACAAGTAGTATATGTATTTTGTGTGATGGAAATAAAAGATATATTATTACATGAGGAGTTTTCTCCGAGGCAAAAAGGGTCATCATAATGGCAAAAGTCTATGGAATTTCTCCACTTTATTTTTTCTACTTCTCTCTCACATTTTCTCCGTGATAGTGAGAGTGGATGGAATACACACACACACCAATTTACTAACTACTCTATCCATTCCACTTCGACCTCTCTCCACACTCTACTTTTAGTCCGCAACTAATACGTAATATGGGAATAGAGCTTTTTACTCAAGTAATGCTTGCTTTTCTGCTAAAAAATCAACTAAAACATTGCCCATTACATGGACTACCCATGTATCTATATGTTCTTCACTCGAGGAGGGCTTTTTTTCGCAGAAAATTGCCATTTGCTCGCGTACTCATCATGAAACAAAAAAAATGAAGAGAAAGGAATGGAAGAAAATGGGCTTTCATTTCATCAGGATGATAGTAATGATGATGTTCATGCTCATCGTGCAAGTTGAGTATTACACGTTGTTGTATCGTGTGCTTTTCAAATTTTTTTCACGTTTTTTCCTCACTTTTGGCCTTTCTTTTTAGTGCCCTTTATATCCATCCATTTAGGCAAAATATTTTCAAGAGGGTTGCATAAACATATTTTATGTGTGTGCTTATTACTGAGAAAAACTGGCTATTATTATGGAAATACAATATTGAAGCGGTAGAGTTTATTTCGCTGAAATGACAAAATTATATGCAAGCATTAAAGTTGTTGGAAGTCGCAAACTTATTAGTTGGGTTCGTTTGTTTAGGCGTTTTTTGTATGGGAGGACAGTCAACCTCAATAAAAAATATATTTCCATTAACTGTTTTATACAAAAGCAAATTAACGGAACAATTTCAATGAGAAATAAAAGGGAATTTTTAGGAAGTTGATAAAAGAAGCATTTAAGTTGGTTTAATGAGAATGGAAGCAGTTAAAGGACAGTTTTATTGCGGTTTTTTATATTTCGGGGTTATGTGCTTGCAGTTAATATCATAGGCAGATATCTAAGTGTTTGCTCATTACTTTTGCTAGGCTGCTGTGTAAATATTTCATATTATCACTCCTCACATTTTCGAATCGCTGACCCAATTTAATTTTTTAATTGCGTTATAACGGAAAATAAATGGGGCTGTAAACAATTCAGTAAAGTAGTTTAGATGAAGAGAGCGTGTGTGCGCGGCGAGAGTGAAACAGGCCAGACGTTACAAGATTTTTTTTTTGCTAATGTTCTCAAATCGCTTGTGAAATTATCGCTCTAATGACATCTCCGAGTTGACAAATGAGGAGCGATTTAAGGAAAACAAGATGGATGGATTGTATGGATGAATATTATCTCAAGATTCATAATTACCACACGTAAATCTTTCACAACAGAGGATTTCCTTCCCATATCACTTCAATCCTCATAAATGTTCTTCAATTCCAACCTGATAGATAAACTCCGCGTACCTATAACTGACTGGTAAACTTGCGTGGGCTTTTTTTACAACTAGATAATCCCATTTCTCACCAGAGAACACAAGTCATATACAAAATACATATATCCTTGTCGTGAGCATGAAACCAGAGACAAGACAACATCAACATTTACAGATCAGCCGAAAAAGAGGGAAAAGGCTCGTTAACCCTTTCCTTAGCAAACTAGAAAAAAAATCTAGTTTCTGTCTCAAAAAATATAAATGTTTTATTTCCTTAAACATGCATCACTTATTTCCCTACTGTATGGATGTGCACATGTGTTGATATCTGTATATGCCTATTACAACCATTGAGCTTTTTCTCAAAAAAGTTTGTTGGATTGTTTCCAAGAAAAGTGCAAGCTGCAATGTTGGAAATGGTCGAGTGGGCTTCTTATGTTTGTAATCCAATCTTTCAGTACATACTCGTTACACACAGTTAACAAGACAGACAAAGTAGTGGAGAGAGAGAAAACGCAAGAGACCTACTGCCGACCGGCAACATAACACATAGAAAGAGAATGTGAGCCGGAAACGGTGATTAATAGCCTCAGCGGAGAGATATATTCCGAAATTTTTGCATTCTCAGTGCATAATATTGCATTAGAAAGAAGAAGAATAGCAGACCGTATGCTTTCCATAAAATATGGGAATAAATAACAAAAGAATTTGGATAGAGGAAGAATAAAAAAGCTGAAAAGCCATGATGGCATGACATACAACCAAACCAGCTATTCAAGTAGTACGGAACAAAAGGGAAGGAACTACCAACCTGTTGTTATTCTACCTTTCATTATCTATCTGTCTCTCTACATGTGTAGCTCATTTAGTATGCTCTCCACATCCTCAAATTTAAATTAACAAGGGAGAAAAATTAGTAGATTTAGGCAATGTTAATTCAACCATGGAGCTAACGGCATTCGCATCGCCTTTCCTTCCTCAAAACCTCTTTTCTATTCCAATCTATTCAGAAATGTTCCATCTTCTTAATGTGAAATCTACGTGCAGAAAGCTATGCCATATTATGAATCTGAGAAGTTCTCCATAATCAACGGTATTATTATTATTACATGATGATATTATGAACATATCCTTAGGGCTGTTACGACGTGATGGTGTACTATTTGGTTTGTTTCTCGTGTTCCCTTCCGCACTCATTAATCCAATTCTCCACCACCACCACTTTTATTACGAGATGTTGTCTTCCTTTTGCCTCATATTTACTTTTCCTTCGAAATAGGAAAACTCGTGCTACCGAGGAAAACAAAAATCGAGTGGATGGATTCACGACTCAAAGTCACCACCACCACCACCACCACCACCGCTCCTGCCACTATACTTGTATATCCTTCTACCAAGACATGTTCTCCATAATACTTAACGTAGACTGATACGCGAAAGCCAAGCCAAACCAAGCCAAGCCACCTTGCTCAATGTCTAAAGGAAAGCCTAACGAAAACCACCTCGCATTATTATCATCAGCACACAGACACACGGAGCAACATAGAGAGAGCTTTCTCCAGGTCCCTCCTGCCTTCTCCTTTTTCCCATTCTCTCTTCCACTCTTCCAACGTAGCTTTCACATCGATCGATATCTGCTCCTCATGGCAATGCCATAATACTCCTTAGAAATGGATGAAACGAGAGCTCGTGCTCTCTCACACATACAGCTCCGATACTTTTTAGGTAGTAGAGAGGTAGATGAGAAATAGTGTGTTCGCTCATGTAATTTAGCAACGTAACATAACATAAATGTACAATCCATATACCACACACATCATCATCATCATGATCATCCTCATCATCATCATCATCACAGTCGTCCTCTCGTCGTCAACAACTGCTTGCTATTCCACTCACTCTTCTTCCTCCACCATCAACTAAAAAGCTAAATACATTGGAGGTAGTTTACATCTTTCTCTACGACGAAACGAACGACATACTTGACATGTCTTACCTGGCTTTTTCCCTTCCTTTTATTGATGGAAATGGTATTTACACGGATATATAGATATAGATATTTTAGTAGATGGATGGATCCCAACAGAGTAGTCCTCTTACACTCCTTCCCAAACCTTGTAGTAAACTTTAATGTATCCTATTATTATACTAGTTGCTCCACCACAGAGAAAAACAGCGACTTCGGCAAGAGACGATATGGAATTGGATAGGTAGATATTTGTTGGTAGGTAGCTAGGTAAACTTGATGATGATGATGATGTTCTTGTCGTTTGATGATAAAGTGTAGAGATGAACGCAACGGTAATAATAATATATATATTTTTTAATATCAGAGAGCCTATATCGGTATATGTATACGTTTGTGTGTGTTTGCAAGTTATTATTACAAGATGTAATTGTACATGTTATATAATCTCTAATTCCAGCTTATCTACAAATACACGAACGACATGTGAGTCTATAATATTTGGCTTTTTCATATTATTATTATAGCTACCTATATATCTTT
The DNA here is from genome assembly GCA_034700605.1 of Willowsia nigromaculata. Taxonomy (NCBI): domain Eukaryota; kingdom Metazoa; phylum Arthropoda; class Collembola; order Entomobryomorpha; family Entomobryidae; genus Willowsia; species Willowsia nigromaculata. Next base: position 9,465 of record JAQIXX010001123.1, read on the forward strand.
ATTATTGATTGCATATCATATCATTTTGTAGAGGTGCGTATTTTATATGTCAATAGAGAGATATCAAATTGTCAAAAATTGTAGCGTTTTCCAATATCACAATCAGTCATCAAAACTGCATTTTCTCACTAATTAAAATATAAATTTTCTATAACTTTCCCTGTATTTCTGTCAAGAAGGAGAAATCAGCCCTACTAAAAGAAAAGAGTCAGCACAGCACCATAAGTAGTTTATGATTTTAATCAAACCGTTTATATTTCAAATGCTTAATTTGCTTGTTCCTTTTTTTCATGTAGTTTTTTTCAAGACGGAGAAACAGGTGGTGTAATATTTCTTTTTTTAGATAAAATATGTCACAACACTAGTATTTTTAGATAATGACAAACACACAGATGGACACACACAAACAGAGAGACAATTTGATGACACTGGTGACATGTAACATGGAGGATGACACGAACAGTTTTGTTTCGTAGAAAAAACACTGAAAAACATGGATTGATTGTGACAAAGTTTTTTTTATAGTAGTCAAGTGAAAGCTCCTTCGTTTTTTTGAACTGCTTGTTTTCGTGTGTGTTTTCTATATAATTTTTTTAAATCTATAATAAACAATGCTCTTTTCTCTCTCTCCGTGTTCCTTATATACTTAACAATGAGTTAACAAGTTATGTAGAGATATTTTTATTCCCTCTGAAGAAAAGTAGAAAATGATATTGTTAATATTATCACGAACGAATTGGCATGTTTTGCCACAAGTCCCTTTTCAATCACCACTCAAAGTCTTGTAGAAACACTGATCATGTGTGAGGATGTCCTCGTTCTCTTTTCAATGCAAAAAAGGAGGACCTCTTTGTAAAAAATATAGTTATTATTTTGATGTAGACACAGAGAGACAGATAAAAACAGAGAGAGAAAAAGTGACAATGACAAAAAATATGAACAACAACAACAACAAACACTTTCCTTTGCTTTTAGACCAGTCTTTTCTTACACATATTTCTCCTCTTTCTCTTTGTTTCTCTTTTTATTTGGGGAAAATCAGTAAAGGAGAGAAAAAAATTGGAACACAACAACTTGTTTCACTCTCCAAGTCCAACCTAGTAGCTACTATTTTACACACTGTGGAGAAAGTCTGCCTTCCTTTCTTTTTCTCTTGCTTTCTCCCAGCTTAAAAAAAATAGAGAGTCAAGTAGTATGTGAGCACTCGTGTGCTATATTATATGTTGTACACAGACACACACAGTGCGAAACTTACATTAGAACATGGAGTTGTACTAGTAGTGCTACGGAGAACATGAAGAACAGGAGCAAACAAGAGAATGAAAACGTAATAAAAATTATCTTCCTTTTGTGGAGCTCGTGTGAGTGTATGTGCAGAGAAGGCGAATAAGATGATAGTTTCTCCTGTCGTCTAAATATATATCTCTGTCTCTACAATGTATACTCTGATGGAGAGAAAATGACAAGTGTTTTTGTGCTAAAAAGATGGCTCACATTGCACAGGAGGAGAAAACCAAGTGGGGAAAATAACAGAGCTAGAGAGAACAACCAAACCAAACCAAACCACCACCACCGTCACTATTAACAGCGAACTTCTCTACTTTAAATGTATTTATGTGGAGAGAGCAATATTGTAAATATAATGGTTGGTTTTGCTTCTTGGTTTTCCACTAAACAGAAGGGGTAATAACACTAATAATAATAATATATGGAAAGAGAGAGAAATACACACGGAGAAAGTAGAAGCGTGTGGATATGTGTGTCTGCTGTGTATATCGTATACAATGTATATGTGCACTGGACAAAGTAAAGAAAGTAGAGAAAGAAGAAGACACAAAAACACACCACACGACGACGACGAGGATCTACCACCACCAGTTGTTGTGTGCTCTGCTTTCTCCCTCTCTCCAGCATATATTCATGCACATATACATAATAATCTCATGGATGTGCTATTTTAATGCTCACTTTTTACTACATACTTTATGCTTTCTCCAGAGCAGAGGAGACCCAGACCAAACCACCACCACACTGCGAGAACGGCAAGAAGAGAGAAGAAGCAGCAGAAAAATACTATGCTTTTCCGAACCTAGTAGTATGGCATATAAAACGCTTACAATCAGTCAAACTGGGTATGTGCGAGTGTGCGAGCTGTGAACGAGCGAACGCTGAAACGACCAAAACCGAATAGCCGAAAAAAAAGGAAGAGCTCTCTCACTACTCACTAGAGAGATATGTATATGGATCGGTGTGCATTGTCTATATATCATCATCAGATATAAATACATACATGTATAGGTACATATAGAGGAAATGGATGATAGCTTATGGTTGGTTGATAGTAGTTTAACTTTTTTTTTATTATGTGTTTTACTTTTTCAGCAGCAAGTTGGAGTTTTCAATGGAGGTGGGAGAAGAGAAGAAGAAGAGCCTTTCACTCAGTCTGTCTATTTCGTAAGCTCTCTCTCGGTGTGTGTGATGAACGCAATATGCCAATAGCAAGATGTTTCCTATTTCCTTCTTTCACAAGTTATTATACACATGTTGTAGTACTTGACTAAAAAATATATATTGTATTTGTGTGGTTCCCTCCATTAGCGTTATACACTATTGTGGAGTGAATCCATCCACCACACTCCATCGCTTGCTTATCTAGCATTCACTCCACTCCACAGAGCCAGAGCCACACACTCCCTCCACACAACACACACACTAGAGACACATATTCCCACTCTGCTGACATGATAGACAACTCTGACAACAGAACAAGGAGTATACTTCACTCCTCCAAAAAAAACTCTTTTTTTATATTCTTTCATGTACTCCTTTGTATTACAACTGCATTATTTGTATGCAATGTACTCCCATTAGTGATTCCACCAGCAACTCTCTCCCTCGGAGCACGCCATTACACACACATTAGCCAACAATTTTATTATTCTTATTCTTCCTTGGAAAAAAATTGGATGGATGGAAGATGGAAGGAAAGAAAATGTTACACGAAAAGATGAGCTGATGTTCCACCACCACTCCTCCTCAACTCCACACTATTTTCCCTTGCCAGTTCATCCTGCTTTATACCAAACCAAACCACCACAACACGAGATTAACTAGTGGATCGGATCATTTTTGGTCCATTCTCTTGATGAGCTCTGTAGCTTGATAATGATCAACTTCATTGCATTCTCTCTCTGTTTAAAACTAGAAAAAAAAGTTTGTACGGCTTTGCTCCAATCTGTCCCAAGGGAAAACGGGAAAAAATATATACATGAAGAAAGACGATGATGATCATTAAGACTAAAATATATTATCTTATAGAATGAGACGTCATTCTCATATCAAAATCATCACTCACAAAATTCACAATTCACAGCACATCTCTCTATTATCTTTGCTTCTTTTTTTGCATGATCTCTCACTCTGGTTGTTTTCCCATTTGAAAATTATAGATAGAACATAAATGTAGCATAACTTGTGTAACGAACCGTGAGAGAAGCGGTGAGGAAAATAATAGAAGTAGAAAAAAATAAATTTTAGAATGAGTGGTGGAAGTAGTGCATTGTGGTATGATGGTATTTGAGGAATGGCTTGCAATATTTAGAAAGAGCTCAATCTCTGTCATGAGATCTCTCGAGTAGCGAAAGCAGAACCAAAGTGAAGCCAACTCAATTTCCTTTGGAACGTTTGCGAGAGAGATGTTGAAAACGAGATGAGAGAAGCTACATAAGTAGCAGTAGTAATTCCTCCAGAAGAGAATGCCGAGCAGAGAGGAAAAACACAAAAATGCACAGAATAACAATATCAATTTTTTCACTTGGATGATGAAGGAATGGAGAGAAAGGAATACTAAACATGTTTGCTTCCCGAAAGAAATGCAATTTGTATGTTTAAAGACGAGACTCTTTCTATCCTCCTTTCGGATCATCATTCTGCTAAAAACTGAACTCATCATGATGATCATGTCAAGAAAAGCAAGTATTCACTCAACTTGGCTTTTACTGCTTGCAGATGTGTTTGCACAAAAAAATATACACAGAGACAAGATATTATTGGGAGTGAAAAAAGTTGAGAAAATAAAAAAAGACGAGTGTTGACTCATCTGTGCTCTCCTTTTTTATATTTTGCGAAGGGACAAGTATAATGTGTTGGAACAATGGATGTTTTTTTTGTCAAGTCTGAATTTTTTATTTTTTTGCCTGTCTTTCTCGCTTTTAAATTTGCAATGATTCCTCCCTCTGATTAATCCAAAGTCAGTAGCTCCAACAGAGTAAATTAACATTTTCTTTTATTTGATTACCAGTGGAACGTGCGGAATGTCAACGGGATGAAAACAAGATGTAATGCAATACTGACAGACAAGACAACTGACTGCTATATAGCTCCTCTCACAGTGGTGGATGGAGAGAGAGGAAGGTAAAAGCGATATCAATAATAATAATTGTTTGAGGAGACACCCAATTTACTAGAAAGTGTACGAATGTACGTGTCTTTTTTCTTATTTGACGTTTTTTTCTACTTCTCCTGCAAAATGTAGATTTTAAACCTTTCAAGATTTTGTATTCCAACAAGTGAGAGATGGCAGAAAGGAAACTGCATCGTCACGTGTGAACTATTCCTTCCTTTCTGTATATTCTCTAATCTCTTTTAGAACAAATGGAAATGCAGAACTGTCTGCTACTTTACACTGTTTTCATGATTATGGTACGATGTCACGCTTTGCCTGGGAAATGTGCCAATTATTTTTTACGATAGTATAAAAGCCAAGCCAGCAGAGCCAAGCCACCAGTAAAAGCAAAACCAGCTTTCAACAAACACGCTAGGAACAACACCCTTTTCGCGTTTCGTCGTTCGGAAAACAACAAGAGGACAGTTCGATACAAAATGAGATGAGTGTAAACGCAGAATTGAGCGTGATTATCAAGATGAGATGATGATAGTGAGAGGAGGAGGAGGATGGTGTGATCGTGGTGATGATCTTTTTCCTTCCGTTTTTTATCTTCACTTTTTTATTCCTCGTCTTGTTGCCTTTTTTGTGTTGAGGTTCATGCTTGGATTTTTTTTTCGTTACCTGTTGCTCGTCTACATGACCATTATCTTGGAATACATTTCACCGACCACTGCATGCATTCCAGTACTGCAGAGCGGTGCCACAAGAACCATTCTTTGCTCACCGCAGCATATAAGGTGTTATGTGTCTGCTTTTACCCATTTAAAACAGTATATGCATACCAATTTAGTTAGCGTGAATGGATAAACAGCTTTCTCCAGAATGTCGTTTTCTCTTTGTTCTCCGTTCATTCATTTCCATTTTATTTATACTTTTTTTTCTCCCCTCGTGTACAAAGGTCTCTGCTCGCGTGTGTGTGGAATTTAGATAAATGAGCTGGAGAAAATGAGCATGGCCTGACTTATTAGCGTGACCACCAACAGGAGTTGCATGCCGGCTGGCTGAGGAAGTATGGATGTAGCAAACTCATGTGTTAAAGTAAAGAGTGGACAAGCCCCGGCTTGATCCAATGGCTGATTCAAGAAGAGTTGTTAGAATGAAAAACAAAACATTATTTTTTAAATCACAGCAAAATCAGAAGTTATAACAGGCTGAATATTGGGAACGAGAGTGAATTAAATTGAAAATGACACTGCTTCCTTGAGAAATGATATTTTTGGACGACAGAGTAAGCTTTCTATTTACAGGCGATACTTTAATTAGTTGCAGATTTGACTTCAGCTTTATTCGATTGGAATTATTGCAAAACGTAATTACAACAGACTTTAACAAGTAGAAATTGAAGTGTAAAATGATGAATAAAATTAATACTACAACAAAATCCATCATAAAACATTTTATCCATAATGGAACTACTCAAGAGAATTTTCAGGTACGATACAAATAAGAATCTAAAGCTCTGTTTCAAAATTTCAACAACAATGGAGCACATACTTAAAAGCCAGCTTTGCTTTTGCACTTAAAAACCTGTGTGAGAAACAGTCTTCCACCTAGGGCCATTTTCTTTGTATTATTTCATGCATTTTGTCAACAGACCAATGCAGTCAACAAAAATAAAATGAATCTTTAAACTTGAAAATATCTCAGATCGAGCTAAAGTAAACAAAACAAAGGGCCTCGGAACATTCAAACAAAATCCATCAACTTATTTCCGCAGGCAGATTTGTACAAAATTTCTTTTTGTCATTTTCTTTCAAACTTTACAAGCACTTTTACCGTCAACAACAACAACAAAAACACGTAGATTCTCAAAACATCAAAAACACTTCACGATGATCATTTTTGGAAGAACAAAGGCAATTTGAAACGACAATTTCCAAAACAATGCCCTCCAGAAATCATCAGATAAAACGGAACGACAATTCTATACATTTTTGTCTTAAACGAAGTAAATCAATAAATCTGCAATGAAACAAAATCCAATCGAATGTAAAATCATATAAGTATATGCAAATTCTATCTATTTTGCAAACTCCAAAACATGCACTTTATTTTATACCTTCTGGGCAACTCTTAAATACGTCACCCATAATTTTATTATCCGTTTTAGGCCATTTTAAGAGCTTGTTCTCGTCAACATCTTTACAGATCACTTAATATGATTATCCGAAACAGGAATGAAAAATGAGCTACATAAGTAGGATGAGAGATTGGGACTAGGATTACTTATCGATATGCCTGAGGGCTGAAAGAACACTTTGGAAATTCCCTCGGATAAAAGAAAATATCTCGCAATCCTTCCACTCACATACCGTTCGCTTTCTTATGAAATTCCTGGAAATTTTTTCTCGCAAAACCTACCTAAGCCGAGATTTTTTTTTCTCGGCAAAGATCCTGACAAAGACAATCCTGCCCAAGTGACATTTTTTGTTTTTTGGATAAAAGAGGAAATATTCCATAATTCCACGTTCTCATACCAGAGGACTAAAATTGGGTGTAAAAAAGGATGTAAAAGTCAATAAGATAAAAAATAGTATTTTTGAACAAGTGAAAAGGATCGGAATGAAATTTCGTCGTGGGAAAAAGGGTAGAATACCAGCCAGGAGCACTCTCTCCACCTTTTTAGTCCCCTCCCCTTCACATTCCTTTCAGGAAGTTGGAAATGCACTTGGTATCTCAACCCTTTTTTATAATAGGAGAGAAAGGAGGCAAAAAATCGAATGAAGGAAATAAAATGTCATTTTCTCCTTTCTCTACATTTCGATCGAATCCCTTCTACACGACTTTTTGCGACAACAGCGACACAAAACGTCTGCAAAATCTAATGGAGCGCTCATATCCTTGAAGAAAAAAAAATCACTTTTTTGAAGGATGTAAGATCTTGACTTTTCCCCATGAAAAGGAAAAGAGCACACAATAAACGACAAAGTTGTGCCACAGGCAATCTAGGTAGAATATAAGGTGTGATATGTGTTGTCTATAAGCTAAGGTAAAAGTCTTATGAGTTTTCATCCGTTTTTTTTGCTTTCCTTTTTCTTCATCCCAGCTTTCGCCTTTCTCTCTTTCAGATTTGACGACAACAAAAGGAGTGAAAGTAAGGTTGTGAGTGATATTTAAAAAGGAAATGGATGCATCCTGTTTTCGTTTACTTTACTACGTCAGCCCATATAAAAGCGCATTCTTACGAGACACTCTGAAAAGAACAGCTAGCTAGATAGGAAGGATAATTTTTTAGACAAAAAAAGAGACTCCCTAATAGGTAGAGATACTACACTCAGCAGCGTTTTCACTTTTCTTATTGAGTTTTAACAAGGAAAATAGCATTTTCTCCGTTTTTATCCTACACTTTCTTGGAGTGAAAGTCTTTTCGTCGTCTCATCATGAAATACTTCATTTTCACAATTCTCCTGCGTATATAGCTTTCTCCAGCTTTTTATTTCAAGCTTGTATGTATGTGCATGCTCTTTTCCTATTTATTATGGCGAGAATAAAAGAGTGAATTTCAGCTTTCCTTCCATGCGGGATCTGAAAATGTTGGGTATTCTCTTTAGTAAAAGTGATTGCATGTAAATCCAATTCAGGAAAGTTTAAATTCGTCTCTGAGGTACCGAGTCTTCCGGTGGGAGTAGGACTCACTACACAGCATTTAATGCTATATTTTTATGGAAGATGGCTGTTTGTATTGTCTACACGTTACACATCCAACATCTACTTCATTGAGACAGCCTTTTATACAGATTCGCTTTCATCAATGCTCCCCTTTCATTTTTTTCCAACGAAATTCTGTTATACGAGCAGAATCATCATCATGGCCTATCCGACACTCTCATTTTTATTCAGGAAGACGGGAAAAAAGGATGCTGAGATGATGGGATGAGCATGATGCAAAACAACTAATTAACTTTTGTTGACTGAAAGTAAAATAGGATTATGGAAGCAATATCCGTTCAATAGAGCTGTTTGTTATTACAAAAAAGGGGGAAAATGAACAGACATTTCAATCGCTCGCAGACAGCTCACCACCAACCAGGCCAAGCCAAGCCACGAGTCTGTGAGTCAGGCGGAGTGAAAAAGATGGGAAACGGAAGACACGCTACAAAAGAATATTACCCGAGTAATTTTAGAGAGAAAATAAAAATGGAGATTCAAACAAAACTTTCGTAGCTTCAATTTCCGATTATTTCATTCAAATTGAGAAGATCAAAGAATACCACGAATACTGATTGCTAATATGTGGCATCATACCTAAAAAAAACTCAATTACAATTCGCAATCACTGAAAATACCAATTAAAATTTTGTTAGGCCAAAAAGGGTTGGTTAACCACGTTATAAATTGGACATTTAACCAAAATGTTAGCAAATATTCTAATTTTGTACGCATTTATTCTCCGCTCCTCAATAGAAAGCTTAAAAATACAACAAATTTTCCTTCTTTTTCTTCTCATTTTTTAAACCTCGAGATTTGAGAGTGCACAGCTAAAATTAGACGGGGAATAATCCTGTTTTAAGTTTCCAGATGTTAGAAATGATGGTGCGGATATAGAGAGGTGTGAGATGTTTTAACAAATAAATATCCCAGCATTTGTTTACCTTTCCACAAATTTATGCTCTTCTCTCGCTGTTCCGCTATTCCCAATTTTTTGTGTAGGTGCTTCACTTTAGTTAAATAGCCTATCCATAAATACATTCACACAGGATGAAGAAATCGAGAAAAAACGAGGAATAAACCGAAAAAAAGATTTTTTGTGTAATATTCTGTTATCCTGCCTGATTTCGACTGAGAATGATCATGATGGTAACTCAATTTACAAGCTGAAAGTTATTGACGATCATGCGAGCACAATAAAAATTCAGACAGTGGAATTCTCTAAAATGAATTACTCCGTCTTTCCATACAACACACCCGCCGCTCTCTATTGTCTGCTATTTTTGAAGGGAAACAGGAAAATCATAATAAGTTTGATATCTCTGCCAAGAAATAAAGATTTGAATAGACAGAACGAGAAAAAATATACTGTTTCTTTGCCTAATCAACTCCAATATCATCCATCTTCGTTGCTACTGCTCAACTCAAGCTTATCTATTTTAATCTGACGTTCATCAAAAAAAACAGAGAGAAACTAATTTAAATTGCGAAAATATTTACTGGTACGAGTGCTCCTGCTAAAATAATTCGTAATTACATCCGAGATATGTTAGTATGCGCATCAAGCACATAAATTATAGTGAGAAATGCCGCACTGTATAAATCCACATGGTAAATTACACATAGTCATTTCTAAAAGGAGGAGAGATGAAGCAAGCAGAAAAGGTTAATGAGTTCATGTCCGTGAATAAAATGGGGAAATCAGTTTTGTTCTCTCTTCATGTTCATGCCTTGTTGGTTCGGAGTTTCCATTGTGGAGAGATGAACATAGGTATTTATACTGCATTGTATTTAAATCAAGCTTGTCATGTCACCTTATTACTCCTTTTTCCTCCTTTGAATTACGATATAAAGTAGGTATGCAATTTGGAGATGTGTGTCGGTAGATTTACATAGATTTTCATTTGAGTTATGTTTTCACATACCTTTGCTTTGCTTGGTCGCTTTATCCCTGAGAACGTTGATTTGGTAGACACGTCCGTACTTTTCGAACAGCTCCCTCAAGTCCGTCTCGTTCATATGCTTAGGAATCTGTCCAACAAACATCTTGATCGAGTCTGGATCCGGCAACTCCCCTGCAGCTCCGAAGGTGTCTCCATTTATCACCCTGAAAATCAAATTAGCCACTCATTAATTACATTATAGCTACAATCTCGTTTACTACTCGCTACTCCACTTATAAACTTTTGGCGTCCCCATTCCTTCACACACTGCTGTGTATTCTGAGAACAAAACGGAAGCGGAATTCTCTCTAAACTCATGTGCGACTTTTTTTTTTGCTTCCTCATCTTCCTTCCTTCCATTTACTCAAATTAATCATGTTTCCATTCTCTCTGCTTTCCATTCTCTTTTAAGAGGCAAATTGCATGTTATGTTCCTAACAAATCTCTGCAGTCGCAAACTACCTATATGGCGAAAATTTCAAAACTTTTTTTTTGTTTGTGTAACTTTTCCAAAGCTTTCTATCACATATGAGCATAGACGATAAGTTAGCGCTAATTTCCGCAGGGGAAAAACCCATCGAGATATGTCTCCAGTGTAGAAAGTGCCCATGTGGAGGAAAACTTTCGCTGAGACTTTTTTTTGCTAATTTTGAGTACAAAAACAGTGCTTAGAACTTGGTCCATTTACAAATTACTTTTTAGAGAAGGAAAAAGATAGACAGGGTAGACAAGGGAAAGAGTTAAACCAACTAATCATAGTTCCATATTATTTCCTTGTATGATTTCATTACACGCATTTCTCCTCCACCCATCTCCACTCCAATTTTTCACTGTCTCTAATTTTTTCATATTTTTTTTATCGCCGTATGCCACGTCATAAAAATGTTTTTACACAAATAAGATTTCAATTTTTAAGTATTAATCAAACGCATGTTATATTTTTCAATGGGAGCACTTCTCCATAAAAATATTGAATGCATTTTCCAACTTTTTATCCCCTACCCTTTTTACTGCACCAGCAGCAGACAGGATTCATTTTCTTCGGGAAGCCGTAAAAGTTGTTGCTTTCTCATTCATTTACATGACTATAACTACAAATAAGAATGGGAGACAACACTATTTAAAGCAGAAAAAAAGTTGTCTGAGAGAAGATTAAACGCAAACAATGGCTTTAATCTTTTCATCCCCCCATCACACCACACCGCCACTGCTTTTACTACATCAACAAATGCCTGAATGCGTAGTAAAGTGGGAAAAAACAACCGGTTTTTTTTCCTCCTTTCCATATCTTCATAGATAGAATTACTCAAGGTCGAAGACAAATATTTGTGGAAGAAGGAACGATACCATTGATAGTGCGTTCCTCCCAGACACATACCCCATTTCACTTTGTTGTTGGTGAGCAGAGAGAAAAAAAAAGTTATATTGAATATTATTATGGATTGGAAGATGACTCTGGGGACTTTTCAATGAGGAAGAAGAAGTGATATTGTTGGGATTGCATGGATGAAGTGAATGTTTCGTGCAACTACTACCATAAAACTACCGCATCCAATATTTATGTATATTTTTTTCATTCAAGCTTTACCAGAGTCCCATATGGTTTCAGCTTGATAATATGACATACAAATTGAGCTTGAAAAATCCTACTAAAAGCTCCAAGTCCAATATTATTATTGCATGGACTCTGCAGATAAGCGAGGAAAAGAGGTGGGGAAAAAAGGGAAATGGATACATATACAAAATAACATTGAGAAAAACGGGCTCTTCTTCATTTTTCCCCTTCTCCTGTTGCTCTTTAGTTTGAAGCTTTGTACAACAAATAGAGTGCATTTCTACTGCAGGAAATTTCAGCAACCGCCTATTATACAAGCTTTTTCTCTCATATTTCATCATTTTACATGGCATCCATTGTTATCACTGTGATCACACTAGTGGAAGCCGTATCTCACTTCAATAATAACTATTCAATTTCCTCTTTTCCTCGAGAAAATAAAGATATCCTGTGTGTAGAAATCAACTCAATTCTCCTTTTTCGATGGCAATCTCTCTCTCTTCAGATATAATGCAGCATGTGATGTGATTTTCTCCTTTGCAAGAAGTGAATTGAGTTTATCTACTTGGATGTGTATTCGGTTGTGATGCGATGACTAGAGAGAGAAACAGCCACCAAGGACGACAACGAAGGAGACAATTCATTTCCTGATTCATAAAAATCTACTAACCGTCTGTGTCGCTTGTGTCTCTCTCAAATGGAGAGAAACTACCATGAAGACATACATACGGCTGCACTATCCACTTGTACGATTCCCTTTATAACCTTTGGAAATCCTCCACTGTATATATCATCGTTATGATCAATAATGTCAATGTACTCATATTATGACCATCTATAAAAATAACTAGTGGGAGAAAACCAAGAAACGACACCATTATGACCAGTTTTCTACACACAAAAAGCTGAGGGGAGTGTATTCTTCGAAAAAAATGCATAATAAAAATAGCAGGAGAAAATAATAATAGTAAAATATATATATGTCCACAAAAAACAACGAACCATGATCAATGACTGGAAAAATAAGCACCACAAAATAGAAAGCTAGAAAAAATATCTATCCTCGGGAAAGAGCGACAGAAGAAAAAAATGAAATGCACTAAGAGGTTTTGGTATGTCAATAAAAACAACTGAAGCACTTCGTCTTCCCGTTCCTCCACGCACACTTGCACAGTTTGTCAGACACGACCAATGAAGAATATCAATATCACGTGTGTCCACTCCTCAAGTCTCTGTTTTTCTTCTGAAGTCTTAAATGACCAGTTGGTGGGTGTGTGTGCACAGAAGTAACTACAAGAAGCAATCAATGTATTTTTTCATGATAATATTGCTCGCTTTTGCTCAAGAGAAGGAAATCACTCAAACACGAAATAAGAAGGGTCTTCACTCGACAACAACATGGACACGACAACACCCTCCAATGCACGATAAACAACAAACAAAGCTGGAAGAGTACTTGAGAATGTTGAATTTGTCGTTTTCCTTTTTGGACGAAGAAATAGAAAAACAAGTTATTTTATTTGGATGGATGAGTCACTTGGAAAATAAACTGCTCGATAGGAGCAACAACACGGAGCCTTCTCATGTGGACATTCTTAATCCTTCATGTCAATCTAAACTCTGTGGAATCCCTCGAAAGACTGAAAATATAAAATATTCTTTCCGCTCATCTCAAACTTTCCTCCAGAGAGACAGATCACACGAAGAAGTGTATAGGTATGCGTGTGTGTGTAGCCAGTAGCCGAGTAAAAAAATGTTCATAGCAGCCAATTCTTAAAAAACTGCATGTGTGTATATTTTCTAATAGGTATTTAAGATATATGGGCTTGTTCGCTTATTTACACTAGAGCTTCCTAAAAATATATTTCGTAGACGAATTTTCGACAGACCTGTTTTATTTCATCATTTCGTCATGCTGGGTTTCACTGAAATATCTATGATGATCGCCATCAACCTCAGTTCTTCTTCGAGTTGCCACTACTCCCGTTGTTGTTTAAAAAAATTTGAGAAAGATTATGTATGCTCATGATGTGCTTTTTTTCCTCTTCTTCTTCCTCACTGCATGCCAGAAGGGGCACATTTCTTGCTTGCACATACTGCAAAGCTAGTTAAAATGATAACTCATCATTTCATGGAAGATATGCAAGCACAAGCACGACGATCATCCAACAGTATTATAGCTTTTCAAGTAGGAAGAGCCAAGTCAACAGATTTTTTTTCTATTCTTGTGTTCTAGCTTGTAGAACAAATAAGCAAAAAACATCTCTGCTCATTCATGACTGGGCATATGGCACCACTAAAATAAGTTAAATGATTTAACTTAAAAATCTGTACTGTTAACTATTCTAGTATGAGTTGTAACTCATCTTTGGTGGCATGGCATGATGGCATGTCTTTAGGCTATATAGTCATCCAATCCATCTCATTTCATTGCAAATTGGAAATCAGAGCACGGCACAAGAGCAAAAGAGCGAAAAAAAGGGAAGATTTAGTATTCCATCGGGGAAGTCGAAAAGGTGATGATGATCATCATGCTCTCATGATGATGAAGATGATGTTCAAGCGCCACAAGGATTGTTTATACAAGGGCAAGTCAAAATCTTTCACGTTTTATTATTACTTCTTTCACATAACATATATTTTTATAACTTATGTATGTGTGTCCTCTCTACTCTCTGAATAAACAAGCAGTAGAAAGCATCCAAAAAGGATAACGTCACAAGATTGAGGAGAAGAAGAAGGAAAAAAAGTAGTAAAAACAACAAGCCGAAAGACCAATACCAGAATCTTCCCAGTAATAAATCCGGTTGAACGTGTAAGCATGTGTGGAAAAATTCGCTGTGTATTTGTATTTGATTTAGAAGTAGAGAAATGCATATAAAAAGTGAAAATTCGTATGGAACACTGACAACTAGAACAGCAAAGCGGCTTCGGTAGAAAGCACAAAAGGATTTTCCTCGAGAGAGGATTTACAGTAAAAATATCAGAGACGGCAGGCAGTAAAAAGATGAATGGCAAAAACTAAAAGAAATTTTGGATAAATCCAACTAGACTTTTTATAAAAATACAAGAGAGCTTGTTATTTTGTAGATTTTTTTGTGTGTCGCAAAACAACGCTGCAATGCACACGAACGGAAATGGACTTCATGATATTGACTCTGGCGCACGAATGCATTGTATTTCACGATTTCAAAATGTGCAATGCCTTGTCTCAATCTCCATTCATAATTTTTTTTCCTTTGGTTTTGCGTGCCGAAAACATGAACAGAAAAAAAGAGTTGGGATTGTTCATGCATTACCTCATTAAACCTTTCCAGAACATTTTCAAATCCCACGTAAAACACTTTATTTTCTGAGCCGAATCGTGCGTAAAAATCTATAATTGCAAACGGCCCCATAAAAAAATTAGAAGGGATTTTGCTGCCTGTTGAAAACACGCCCGCTGCCAACAAGCAATTCGCAAGACATTTTGCACTTCTGCGAGCGATCTTGGGAGTGTAGCTTGTGAGAGCAATAATATATGTTAGTAGTTTGTACAGAAAAATACACGATTAAAGACAGGGAAAAATGAAAGAAGAAAAAAGGAAGCGATTTAGTGTGCAAAAGATGCAACCCACACCTAGCGGCTCATTCATAAAATAATTTTAAGCACAAGTTGTTGCTCTCTACTCCACTACACAACTCTTCCCATCTTTCTCTCTGTTGATCGTCTATTTCCACGCGACAAGTGAGTCTATCTGCCACCAGACTAGAGGAGACACAAGTATTTTACCATTTTGCCATTTCCAACTCCCTTCCTTTCAGTCAGTTTTCCTTCCCTTTTATTTTCTTTACTGGTGGTGGTGGTGGAAAAGGAATAAAGAAATTTATTGGATTGCTTGTGCAACTCTCCTTTTTCCTTATTGCTTTAATACCCCTTTTTTCATACATTTCTCTTCGACTACTATCGGTTAACATTATTATTAGCCATATAAAGTCGCATTTGAGCCACACAGCGACACTTTCAAGTAAAGCTGGGCGTATGTCAGAGCTTACAGATATTATGTTTTCTTTATCAAATGCTACAATCTTTATTGCATGCATAGAGTAGAGTAATAAAAAATGTGTTATTGCGATTTTGGATATTTTTTCCCTTGTCGTCTTCTCTATTTAGACCATATTTTTCTTCATTTATGCTTCCGGCTTACAGAACCACACACTCAAACTCAACATTACACACACCCACAACAACAGCTTGGTTTTGGAGGAGAAGTTGCTAAAACATTTGGAAAATATTATGGTGTTCTGCCGTGACCAAATGATTTTCACATCTATTTAGTTTCCCCCTTTCTTCCCTGACCTTCTTTAAGATATTGCTTGCAAAAAAAAACTTTTCACTTTTTATATATTTTTGGAGGATGAATTCCATTGGGATTTTATGATAAAAAAAAGAATTCCACCGTTTTGCAACCATCTGTCTCAATATACCTTCACATGAAAAACTTATAGCCTGTAATATTCTTTCTATCCTCCTGGTCGTTTCATTTCATTTTATTGACTTTTAAAATCCTCTTTGATATTTTTTTATGCTTTCAAAGAGAAAATGCATCGTATGAGATGATGGTGCTGCTGACTTGATGCTTCAATTTTTCACAATGAAATTCGATTGAGTAAAATAACCTGCATGTTCTCTCCCGTTATCTTCTCCATTTGTGAGACATTAAAGTGGGCAAAAAAAGTTTTACTGCTTGTCTCCAACCAGCCATCCATATCCAATCATCCAATATATATCCATCCATTCGCTTAGGCATTTTTTTAGCTTATGAATTTTTCAATGGAAATACTGTACATTCCAGTGAAGTTTTTGTCGTCGATGGAAATGAATAAGTGAGAAAAAGAGTAAAAAGCTCTCTCTCCAGCTGTTGTGTTATTTACTCGTAAAGTGCGCTACTCTTTTTTCAACGCTGATGATGATGATTGTATTCTCTCTACTGGTGTCACTCCATTTTATTGTCACCAGCAGCTCATGACTTGTCACCATCACCTCACCCACCCCATTATTCACCATTGTATCTTTTTTTTCTTACTTTTATCCCCCGCAGTGGTGACATGACATGTTCATTAATATTTGAATCAATAAGAGAATGATGATGATGGCTAGATAAAAAAAAGCATGAAAACTTAAAACACTTCGTATTTTCCATGCATATGCATGCATACATGAATAATACAAGAGGAAAGAGTGTTTATTGATGATAGAGAGATATATGGAGAAAGTGGTGAGTGTTGTTGTCAATGAGGAGAAATTCCCTAATGTATAAACAGAAAAACTGGAGAAGTATAAAAAAAAGTTTTTTTTCTCTCTCATGGAATTTGTTTGTTTGTAGCTATTTGTTATTGTATGGAAGAAAAGGTAAATGGAATATATACATGCTCGAATGCGAATGGATAATTTATGCTCAGGGAAAGAAGAAAGTTTGTAAGAAAGAAAGTTTCTTTCTTTTCTTCTTATAACCAGTATTTCCTGTCGATTTGCACAGAGACATGAGTAGAGATAGAGGACACACGTGTTTGACATTTCAGCTAAATGTTGGGGAAGAGAAGGGAAAAATAGAATAAAAATAGTTATGTTTCTTTTCTTCTTCAATTCTTTTCCCAATGTTTTGATTTGAAGAAAAAGAGAGTTGCAACGTAAATGGAGGGAAATGTCATTTACGTAGGTGGACAGACAGGAAAACTATCTGTTGTTATTTTTATGTCAGAAGCACTCATTCTCAAAGTATAACATTGTTCCTGTCCAGAGCAATCACTTCACACACATGTCATACTACTTGTTATACAAGTCAACTTGAAAACGGAAATGAGAAAATGGGCGAGTCTGACGTAAAGTGACCCAAATAGTGTAGGAAAACTGGCGACAATTGAATCTCATAGTTTTTTACTTTTCCTCACGAAATGAAGATGGCAGTCGTGTGAATTTACTCTTATTTCAAATTATTATATTGTTTTATATCGATTTAATTTATTGTTTTTCCTCCAGATTTAGACAGACATGTTGATCAAAGCTATCATCAGGAATGTCAGCACAGTGGTATGGCATTTGTGTCATTCATGACATGTAATAGAACCACAGGGGTTCTCATCTCAAATCTCACTTTCAATACAGGCTTAATTATCCCACCACTACTATTGCCAATAAAATCCTCCCTGGTTGGATGTATGTGTGCATTATGTTTTATAATCAAGACAATATGATGATTGCATAACCCTTTTTCCCCCTTTGGCTAGCACGCACACAACAAATAGCGGTTTCAACAGGAGTGACGAATATTTTAGAATCGCTGCGTTGTTTCCTAACATCCAAAACTATTCAGGAGACAGGTTCCATAATGCTACTGGGCCTGGGATCAATTACTTTTCAAAGTGAAAATCTCTCACTGACTGCAACTATAGCATATAGGACGACTCAGTTTTGCTTTCACTCTCTGATCATGCTTTCATCCATTTTCTTTCTTGTGTGTGACTTGACCCCCTGCAGGTTTCTGAGGAAGTGAAAATCCTGCATGATTCTTCTCTCTCGTTCCCTCTACCATGTTGAATGTGTCTCTGTACAGCATATATAGAGAAAAGTTGACAAGAGCGAAGCCAGGGAGAGAAAGGGAAATGATGTGATGTGTTTTTTCATCACTCTCCATCATGGATACAAACTGCATGTGAGGAGGCTCATGTTATCCTCGTAATAATACAACATCCGGTGGTATTACTACAACACATTTGAGCATTTCCAACCCGGGATAATTTTACAAAAGGCTAAAATGCAAATCCAGAAGGCTTGAATTCATTCAGTAGAAGATCCACAAGCCCTGTCCCTCTTTCCTCCTCCATGTCATGAGAAAAGAGAGAGACAGTGGTACGTACACATCTCCACTGGAGATTTTCATTTTGGACAGGAGACAGGAGGAGAAGCCTCCTGGCGAAATCCTCAGTGCTGTTCCTATAAAGCTCACATTATTTACCTACTCATATAGCATACCACTTTTGTGAGGTGTACAACTACAACTCTTTCTCATTTTCCTCTGACACCCTTCAACTTTATTTCAGCATTCAAAATGGATCATGCATGTACTCACTCTCAAGCAACTACATTAATAATATTATGCAGATAGATGGACATGACACGAAAAGCCGGTGACAGGCAGCAGAGCAAAGGGAAAGTAAAGCAGGGAAAATTGACATGAGACACTGAACAACTCTCCGTTCACTTTCCCTTGATTTTTGATGACTGACTTGACTTTAGCTCCAATAATGCTTCTTCCTCGTCTCTTGTTTAGGTGGTGAGAAGGGACTATACATATTTATATTCCTTTTTCCATGCATGCATGGAATTATCTTGCCTCAGAGTCGAACCTGCATGCAGAATATAATGTTGGGAAACTTCCGCTATAAAAAACAACTTGGAAATTATTGTGAAAGAAGAACGTGTGGATTTTATACATGTGACATGAAGTCCTCGTTGGCCTGGCTGGTCTGAATTAGAAAGTAGGGGAAATGCATGCACGTAAAACTTAATCCATTTCACTTCGTCTGTCCTCTTGTGTGTGTGACTCTCTTCGGCTCAACTGGCTTGATTTACTTGGAGGACAAAAAAAATGAAGAACTAGACCAGAGGGGACGAATGTAATTCGGAGGTAATATTATGTAAAACAGTGAATAGTAAAGAGAAATAAAGCAGTGCAGCTCAATACAGAGAGAGTAAAAGTTCATAGAGCATGGCAAAATATTCAAATAATGTAGAGCGCTCATATATGTCTGTACGTATTATATCCTCCACTTGTCACAGAAAAGGTTGCTTACTTATTGACAATTGAGCGTGGGACACAATATACGGTGGGAAGAGTAGCTTGTGGAAGTAGCAAATGTGACAGGTTCACAAGAATGGGAAAAAATGCTGAGATTCTCTGAAGAAGAAAAACTTGTACGTTTCCCTTTTTCCGCATAAATGTCATTTCCCTGTCAATCTGGTTTAGTTTCTTGGGTAAAAGTCAAGTGAACAAGGAATACCCCGTAAGAGAAGTGGAGTAAAGAAAAACGTACAAGAAATGTCGAACAACCACCATCACAACAAAATAACGGTCAGTAAAAGTCAGCCAGAGTCAGAGAACTCACGAAACAAGAGTGAAAAGTGACGTCGGCTTCATTACACATGACAAAAGCGATACCTTATGGCTGCCTTAAGAAGAGAGACAGATTCGGGAACATAAAGTGAGCGTGTCAGCTTACCCGACTTGAAAATATCTTACATATATTGCCCATGTAATGTAGCAAAAAAGGGAGAATATGAGGAGGAGAAAGCAATGTGCTAGAATGCTTTCACGTCTTTCGCCCACTCATTCTTCCATCAGCAGTGAAAAGTGGAGTGGAGAAAAAAGGAAAATGAGATTTTTGTTAATTTTTTCTAATGTACTTTTGAATGACTTTGTGAGGAGGAAAAATTCGTTTAATTTGACTGTGGAAATGGAAAATTACTTTCTGAAAGAAAAAAAGAAAATGACAGCTTCTACACAAGTATAAATGCATAGAGTGTAGAAAGTCAGCCAAAAAATGCATTTTCCCAGCTTTGTCCCCAGAGAGAAAAGGAATCATTCCATTTCTACTAATTTGACTTTTTCCCTTGTTTGTTGATGTTTTCCTACCATCGCATCCTCCTCTTGCATCACCTCAACAATAACACTAAAGAGAAAATAGTGGTCTCTACACTCATTTGCCTACTTTTCCCCTAATCATCTTTCTTCTCCTTCTCCACTTTTTTATTTAAACTTGAACCAATTTTCAGGACTCTTCTTTTAATATCAAAACCATATAATCTAACTGTCGTTGTATTTCTTTTGATTACCAAGTAGTGAAATCCGTCCATACATTGGAAAATCCTTTTCGTACAAAAAAATAAAACTACGAGAAATCGCTGCTGCAAAAGATCATTTGGGAATTCCCATCATCTCATCATCAACATCACTCCTTCATTTACTCCATTCCTGGAAGCCTTTCTTCTCCTCATGCCTACCTACTTTTTCAAGAGTTCAGAGCGAAATGAAAACTCTTCTACGAACAGCCTTCTCCAGAAATACTCCACTACTCTACATTTTTACTGAAGGTCTTTTATTTATGAACAGTTCAGTTCTTTTTTCCATATCCTCTCTACTGTTTATATTTTCTTTCACCCGTTAATAATACCAAGTGAAAGCTAATAATATTCTGTATACACTTTTTAATGATAACAAAAAAAGAAGATATACAAGAAGTAATATTGTTTCTTTTTTTTTGTAAGAATTCCCTATTATTACTATTGCCGCTCACACTGCCACCACCTAATTCACCAGCCGAATTCACATCATAACCGTAAAAACGTCATCCCATAAACGAACAGTTTTTTTTTTCTTCCGGATTCAGATCAATTTTAATATCTTTTCGTTTTACTCTCTCTTGCTTTCTAATAGACAGGAAAGAAAGCATCTTTCCTTTTTCTCCGCTTTAATAATAACGCACTTTCTTTTCAACTTCACATTATTATTTCCTCTGACAGGTTTATCAAGCCTTTTGTCTACTTCTCCGTACTCGAGCAGCGCCATAAGCAACTCTAGAAAAGCCTGTCTTAAAAACGACATTTGGGTGAAAGTGAAGAACAAACAGTGTTGAGAAGATGCATAAACTCATCTTCCTATTTGCTTTCTCTCTGAATATTACTATTATTATTGCACAGAAGAAAAAAAATACGAGACAAAGGCGCAAATAATAATATTTTCTGTATATCTCCATATCTAATGTGCTTTATGAGTAATATTCGTAGCCCAGCGTTTGAAGACAGAAAAAAATAATAAATTTATTTCATTTTCTTCAACAGTTCTCATTTCATGATGTCTATTTCCATAAAAAAGGAAAGAAGAGAAAGCGCAGTGGAGAAAAAAACATAATAATAATAAAACGAGCATCTAAACCAACTTGCCTCTGTATATTATCAACTTGACAGCACACTACTTCTGCTCTAGAGAAGTAACTAGCTCATTTGCAAGCCTATTGTCTTCACTGCAGTAAGTTCAACAACATTCCATTCCGGAGGAAAACTAAAGCTTGGTGGAAGAAGGAACAAGTCCGTGAAAAATAGCAAATTATACACCATCATCTCTCGCATCTTCAACCAAAAATAGAAACATGCATACAATTTCCTCTTTTTTCATTTTCTTTCCCACTTTCTCTCGTTCTGGTTCCCCATTTCCTATCCAACCTCATCAAAAACTATAAAATTCACCTTTCTTGCTTCCTGAATGATGATGAAAATTATGGGCAAGTATAGTGAAAGCACAACTGCTACTATGAGAAAATTTTTTGGGTATAGTAATAATACCTTTAAAACTGCTACATTTTCTCCTTTTTTCTCTTGAGATATATATTTTGGGAAAAACGTTTTCAGCACCCTTTTTCGCCAGGTTTCGCACCCTTTTTTAACGTTTTTAGCTCCTTATGCAGAAAAATCGAAATTGGGGTGATAAAGATGGTAAAAAAGGGTGATAAAAGTGGTGTTCAAAAAATTGTATGTAAAATTATTAAGAAACGACAAGGCGGTGACGTAAGAAGGATGAAGAATGAAAAAACCGCTAAGAAATTACCACTACGAGATAAAATGATAAAGTTTTTCTGCACAACAGTAATCCGAATACAGGGCTTACAAAGATAGCTTTTACAGCATTCACAATGAATTCATGTGAGTTCGGATTTTCATGCTATACATCACTTTTTACCAGGGCAATAAACTTGTCGTCATCGTTCTTTTAAATAACGACTGGCTTTTTACTTATCCATACATCAGCCCTTTCGTCAGCTTCTTTTGATTTTTTTTCTGATTCTCCAGTCACACTTTAAATCATCCTCAAAAATATCAATTTTCCCCATGGTCTTTTGGGTACCGATACTACGCGTTACACTTCAGAAACAGTTTCTGCTGCTATCATTTTTGCAGCTTCTGCGGCTACTTCTCTTTCTCAAATGAGTCGGAGGAATGACAAATAAATGTCAAGAAACTCCCGCATAGGTATGCCATCTGTTACATACTACTTTTTGAACACCACTTTTATCACCCTTTTTTACCATCTTTATCACCCCAATTTTGATTTTTCTGCATAAGGAGCTAAAAACGTTAAAAAAGGGTGCGAAACCTGGAAAATAAGGGTGCTGAAAAAGTGTATGCCGTTTGGAAATTGGCTGAGACATCAAGATTTTCAATAATTTTATTAGCTCTAAACTAACAGCTCAATCATAAAGTAAGCAGGAACGACACCTTTGTAGGTGGACGATCCCACTGTGTAACATGCTGTTTAAAAAAGTAAATGAGTGACGTACGTATGCACATACCCGTACGCAACCCAGAATCATGAAGCAGCAAGATAACAAATCAATTTTTCCTGGACTTGGACCCTAGAATCAGAATGAGGATAAACAAACAAAAATTTACCGGGTGAGCATAAAATGTAGACTGCAAAAATCACAGAACTCTGTTGACTTATTTGCTTTCTTTCAATGTTGGCGACATAAGCTTGATCGCTATCCTATCCTACTGTGATAATTAGCGTACTTTACAAGAATCATGCTATAATACAGCGATTCTGCTGACCACTTAATTTATCACAGTCGTACTATAATATTCGGTTTCAATGCATATACATACATGTAGGCAATCTGACGAGGGAAACTTCTCCAACCAATCCAAAACCGATACAGCATCCATCCATTAATAATGTTACATGCTAAAAGTGGCCTCAATATCGCCGCAATAAAATGGTCATGCGAAGACACGTCTTATTTTGCTGCAATGAACTGAACATGGTTCTTTCTTGCATGCAGAGACTTAGATCGCATCATCAGAAGACTCACTTGCTTTTCATAATTTCATGCTGTTGGATTTTTTACAATCCTTTGTTGTGGCCAAGGGAAAAGCTGTGGTTGATATAGTTGGTTCAATGAGTTGATAGCCGAGTTTCAATACAACCAAAATCGAACATTCCACATACAGTCCGTCAATGATAAGCGTTAATAAATGATAACCATGTCCTTTACGTTCTAGCATTGAAATTAAAACTAAATATGCTATAAAAGCTTTAAAGTACATATAAGAACATACATCTCTAGTCTCTAGACAGTCAACCTACCTACTCACAATAATAGTCACAGGAAGTACGCATGTTATTAGAAACCACTTGGAGGCAAAATGGTGCAACCGAATCCATAGCTACAAAGAAGTATCAATTATCCATCGCTAAATGACATTCATATCAATACTGCATACTTGTGCTAAGAAACAAACGTGAAAATTAATCAGAAGACATGCATCCATCATTTCTGTTCGCTTGCGACGGCTCAAGTATACCAGCTACTAAGCTAGCCCATCCAAAACGGCAAATAAACAAGCCAGTTTCTACCAGATATTTAGACATGAAGGCTCATGATTCGGTTTTTATGTCATAGAAAGCTTAGATATTAATTTTTAAAACCATGTTTTTTACCTGGTCAAATACCTGGTCATATTTCCTCCGATTACTTTTAGGACTGGAGTACGATTGTCATTTTTAGTGAATCATATTCGTGATTCGTATCTTGTCGCTTTTTAGTGAAATGGCTATGAATTTTGGTTAATCATAGTATAGTCATGTGACTAGAAAACGTAACCCTCGACATCAAATCTCAAATACGAGTTTTTTTCCTCTTTTTCTTGTTCATTCTCGAAGTGCTAGCAGCAACGTAGTCACTTACTGCTTGTGGAAATGAAAGCGTCGTGCTTGCGTGTATGTACCGAGTTGCGTTTAACTATAGAATAATGAAGTCAGTACACAACGCAGGAAAGAGCGTATCGTTTAATATTGCTGCTGTTACCAAGAACAACGTTTTGTTGGCGACTTAACGTTAACACGTCGAGCGCTTTTTTATGACTTCGATTCTGATTTCCGAACACTGAACATTAGCCAGCGAGCATGCTACAATGTAGCAGACCAGAAAATAGTTTTTTGTACGACTACTGCAGCAGCTACGTCCAAAACTACTGAGGTTGTTCGCTCAAAACATGTAGGCATATGGCGTTGCCTGAGCCTGAACAACACCACGTCTTTTCAAGCAAGTTAAAAGAGGAGTGCAGCCGTGTAGCGCATACAATTGTATAGCTTAATGTTGTAGTTGTGTTGTGCGAGCCAACTTGTACCAATGGTCAGAACAGCTTAAATAATGATTGAGCAGCAATCATAGACTTAAAAATGTGTAAATTCGTCATTTATAGGAAAATACATATACTCCGACCTTAAAAACACCCCATACCTTTGGCAACTGGAAATTAATGGATTTGTTGTACGGTAGAAGCGCAAAGAGCGAGTAGTGTGTATTACGCCAAGTAGGTATTCTCGAGTACTGGCAACGCAAAGAACGTTTCTTACGTGTATACTCTCAGAACAGAGCTGATCGTCAATATGCGATGGTCTCACTTTTCCGTGTTTTGTTTTTCAAGCTCTTCTTAACACGAGAGAGGCGAGCGGACTCGTCAGTCAGTGATTCAGTCAGCTTGGAGCAGTACCGGAGCATCCTTCTCTTCCTTTCTCATCAAAAACCAAAGCAGCTTTCCTGCCAGAGAGTAGAGTTGTGCTCTAGCTTCTACTCTCCCATCTCCAACACACGGGCAGAGCATTCAAAAAACTCTTCTTCATTTTACATTGTGCAGTGTTTGTTGTTGGAAAGGAGTTGGGGACGAGTTGGTAGTCGAAAACCTCGCACAGCTTAAGTTTACCTGCCATGTGTAAAAAGATCAGAGAGAAGTCTGATACTGTTTTTATTGCTGAAGCGATAGCAGCAATGCAATTGCAATAGAGAAAGAGAGGTATTTGACTGTGAGGTTTCATTCAAATGAGCAATACATACAAGTGAAGCTAGTGTCTGTGTCTAGTCTGGCTGCCTGACTGGACTGCCTTCACAACAAGCGTGATTGTGTGTGGAGTAGCATTCTGCGCTGTACAATCGAAAAACTCACTGCGCTCTCCTTGTCTGGGCTCCTCCGGGATGTTTTTTCTTCCAAGAAGATTTTTTACAACCAATTTTCATCGTTGAAGGTAAAGCTAATCTGGACAGTAGTGGGTATAGAGCGTTAGAGCATGCGGCATTAGTAAATTGGTCGTAGTACTACTACCACGATAAAATTCTTAGAAGTCATTCATATTTGAGTGTAGAGGACTCATTGCACTTTGAAAAAAAAACACTCTCAGAGTCATAGTCATGGCGAGTAGCAGCACGCCGCCGTCGTAATGGCAAATAAAAACGAAGCATTTTGTTCAATTTTGTAGCAAGTAGAGAGGTATATAATATATTGGCAGGTTTAGACGCAACCCAGGTAAATATTCATGAGCATGAGAGCACGACACCACCGCTAAAGTGCTAACTTGATTGAATGTCGTTGGAGGGGAATAAAAACTAGCTAGAGAATGGAATAAACGCCAGGCCAGAGAGCCGAGAGCGAGCGTGGCTTTGGCTTCATCGCACTGTTTACTTAATATAAACATACACACAGGTAAAATGTGACTCTTCTGATGCAACAAAGATAGTCCTCTCTCTACTCTTCACCATCATCGTGAATTATGCTCATCACATCAAGTAAGGTGAAGTTAAAACACATACGGAATCGTTCATTTAATGCGTACCTATCTTACGCCGAAGATTTTGGTAGGACGATGCGCTACTCTGCCACTCTTTTTAAGATAGCGTGATGTAAGTCGTCTGCGGTGGATAAAAAAGGGTTGAGATGAGTTTGCGTTGCATGGACGATGATGGAAAGCATGCACACACGTCCTCTCTATTCCATTCATTCTTGTTGGCGTGCTGCATGCATGGAGACACCATGCAAATAAGCAGAGAATGCATGGCGGAGACAGGGAACTCTCTGTAGAGAATGAAAGAACAACGCAGAGGATTTTTATGGAGAAAATGAGAAGCACACCGTAACCGTGTAGAATAGCTGCTCATCTCACAACATTGCTCCGTACCACTAGCTTTGTAGCTTCGTCTGTGCTCGCATTATTGGCGTTCAGACAGAGAGAGAGGGCGAGTAAAACATGGAGAGAATCTGTATAACAACGAGGACGAAAAAGCGTTGGATTTTTGGTAAAGATTGTAAAGTAAAAACCGACTCCGTCAATGCAACGTGTGGGGAGATAGTAGTGGAGGGGTACTATCCATTTTTTAAGAATATGCGCGTCGCCAATTAAGGATTTCCCATCCTGCCTATGTTAACATTAACATGGACAGACTATGAAACCGATTATTGGTGATGTGAATATTCTTAAAAAAACGGACTCTATGTTTGCCATTTCTCTCAGTTTTCCTGAACCGTTCTTTTCAATTTTTCTCAATGAAAACATGCTATGACCTACCTTCGACCTGCTTATAATCTGTTCAGCTTTTTCTGCGCTTTCTGTTATAAAAAGAATTTTTCCAAAATTTATTTTTTTAAAGCAGCTATTAACGTTTTGTGTGGCCAAACACAGCAATTGTATATTCATGCATGCCATTCACTTTATACAAGCTGGAGCAAAGCGCATAGCGGCAAAAAGTACATGACACTGCGGTTTCGATGTAATTAGATTGCTGCTTTAATCAATCCACATTCAAGGACTCTACCTAACTGCTTCTGTGCCACTTTTTCAGCTGTTTTCGTTTTGCCAGGGTTTGGATAACTTCCTAAAGTGACACTAACGGCCAACGACAACCGTTAAAATGGGTTATTCATAAATGACGTCAACAACTTAAATGGACTTAAATGTCTGAAAATTTTTTGTTTGCATGAAAAGGGGAGGGGGTCAGCAATTTTTTGTTTGCGTGACAGGGGGAGGGGGTCTGAATTTTTTGCATGACAGGGGAGGGGGTCTAATTTTTTTTGCATGACAGGGGGATGGTTGAGAAAAATATATTTTTTTGCGAGACAGCGAGGGGGTCTGCATACTGAAACTTCTGCAATATGACGCTGACAGTTTAAGTTTGACTTGACCAATTAATGATCACTTGGCTTCTTTTTAATTGCTTTCACCAACCATAAACGCTGACTGTCGTGTTTTTAATTACACGGGCCTACCCTTTTTGAAAGTTCAAACTGAATTTTGAAATCTCGCGACAACTGAAATACCGAGCCCCTATGAGTTCCTTGGTCCTATTAGCCAACCAGAGCAGAGTATTTCAGCTGGCAAGAGATTTAAAAATTTAGTTTAAATTTTTTGAAGCGTAAGCCCGTGTAAACGAATATGATTTTAAAGGCCATTTATATTATCTGCTAGAACTCGTTCGTGCGCTTAGCGCAGGAACATATGGCCTTTCTTGTAATGCATAATAAAATAATTTAGCTACCATTAATCATATAATTAAAAAACAAATTAAAATTTTTTTTTAATGTGAAATACTTGCTACAGTAATGAAATAATAGAAGGTATTGATTTTGAATTTTAAAAAATTGACTAAGGCGTATCCTCAAATACAGGTTTCTAGCAAGGGGCTTTGATAAAACCTCAATCACACTAACAAGCAAACTAACGAAAGTGCAAAAAATATAGATATAATAAACTCCTTTTAAATTTTTACTTCTGAGAAATTGGTTTCTCTTTCTTTCTGGTTGTCGGATTCGCGTAGAAAATTCTGTAGTCCTTGCTCGAATCTCCAATTCCTCATTTCTTTTAGTATGAGCATTTGTATCTGATGACTCATTCTAATCCATTTTTTTGTCGAGCCATTTGATACAAAGTTATTAATAGAGTCCTCAAATGTATCAATTATCCTGGATTTTTTGGAAATGCAAACGCATGATATACAAAGTGGAATACATCTGCGCTCCGGAATAGTACATTACTTCCGTAAATCCTTCGATCCCCAAATTCTTCATTATATACATGATCTGCAAGTTGCCTCCTCATTATGCATGCCTCATGTATATTGCCGAAAACCCGTTTGATGCACTTCAACCTATGTGGTTACAGTACTAGTTTTCTTGAAATTGACTGAAGCATTGGACTTGAGGTATTCTGAAAGAGAAATAACTCGATCAACCTCTGCTTTGCAAAGTTACAGTATATTCACTTTCAGGTGAATTTGCAATATCTTTAAGTGTTTTTAAGGGCTCTTGTAAAATCGAGTATCTTAAAAGAACCACCAATTTTGATTTGTAGCATGTGGATATCAGCAAGCAAACCAAAAGCCAAAGTAAAGAAATGGCATACCTGGAAAAAACTTTTTCTTCCCGGTATCCGATAAAAAATTTCCCGATTTGAAAGAGCGATTTCCTGATTTTGAATTAGCATTTCATATTATGATAAGGGCAGAAAAATAACACAATTGAATGCTTTTTAAGTTAATTAGCCTTAAAAATACAGCAAATAATTTCCTGCAATACAAATACGCATATCTTTTAACTTCTCTCCTCTCGAGAGAAGTTAAAAGAGTGGAATTTGCTGTGCAATCATTAAAGCTGTTAAAATGGCACATATATTAGACGAGTTAAAAGGAAACTTTGCTGGGAGTAGCTAAAGTCACGAAGTAATTATCAGTAATAATATATGGGAATTTATTTCTTGTGTGAAAACCACATGCGATACAATTTCTGAAAATCAGTTGGAAATATTGACC